>JAUIMM010000188.1:507500-632500 GCA_031769625.1 Taudactylus pleione | reverse complement strand
GTTGGCATTTCTATTGATGATGTATGCTGTTGTGTTCTATGGTATGTGATATTGCATAAAAATTGCCATTTTTTTTAATCTCCAATGCATTTGTGCTGCTTTGTTAGGAACAAAGAGAGAAGGAACATGTGGTTTTTATTATGTGGGTGCATTTGCAGATGTCTTTTGTAGATGAATGTACCCCCCACTGGTCCACTGTGGATACTTGACACAAGGTTAACCTGTAAGAAGTGATATTATTTCCTCCTTATGTCTACAAACTTTCCCTAAATATTTTTTTCTTTTTTGCATATTTACCTGTGTACGGCAGGTTTATTGTCAAACTGTGGATCTCCAGCTGTTATAGAGCTATATATCACACCTTGACCAACCCATCCCACCATCAAACCAAACCAATGGTCACTGGTGATTTGTACATGCTGCTTTTCTTCTAGTTTACTCTCTTTCCCCAAGTGTTCCAGAATTAAAAGGATGTTTTAGGCTTCGTAAAAACCAACAGTTTAATTTATAGTAATGAAAACACAGGAACATGAAGGAAAAGTCCACCCAACATTGACACTGATACGTTTGTTATCTGAATATTGCTTAAGCACAGAGCTGCAATTAACCATTATTTAAGTGTGAAATGCGTCGGGTTCTCTGTGGGGAGGACTGTCCCTCCATGTTTATGTTCTCTGTTGTCATTAAAATTAGTAATTGCATCATAACATTGCTGCTGTCGTCTTATGATCGTTTTCCTTCTTACCTAACCTGCTTTGATTATTTGCAAACAAATCTAGAGTGGGATGACGTTGATGTGCTGCAATTAATGTTGAACAGCAAAATTGGCCTCCATATTGTACTGGCTTCTATGTGAACAAAAAATAGCTTCTACTTATAGTTTACTTTTGAGTGGCTGGCAAGTGAGTGCTCTCCAGATATATGAACTTTCAGTCCTGTACCTAAATTTGTGCGTATGTATAATAATATATACTTATATTGCCATGGGGAGGGCAGGGCTAAGTGATGGGGGGGGGGAATCCTGTTGTTGCATCACGTCACCATCCGAACTCAGCATCAATGTAGGAGAAACGTTGGAACTCCGCCATTGATGGCAGCACATCGACCATTAGTAGTAAAACAGCGATGTCTGCTAGACGATGATGTCCATTCCTATCCACAATCATTGTAACAAAGGGATCGCAGCCTCAGTGTTCAACTGAAGTCGACGACAGGCTACTTATATTCAGTTCTTGGGCCAGATGTAATAGGGTGAGGAGTTTAGAAAACGTAAGAGTTTAGCAGTAATCTCTCACATTGGTTGAGTTATATTTTCAAAATGGGATAAACGTCTGGATGAGAGTTTAAATCGTGAGAGTTTTTTGAGTATGAAAAACATGGGGGTTTACATGTTCTCGGGCTCTATTACATTGGCCGAGTTTAAAAAGTGTGAGAGTTTCCTGCTAAACTCACATTTTGTAAACTCTCACCCTATTACATTCGTCCCGTTATCTTTATCAGCTTAAGTAGCCACAAAGTATCAAGAATCATTGATCTGCTAACTCCGTTTTATTTTTTTTTTAATTTTTTGTTCTTTTACCTACACTAATTAGTGTTCCCTCTAGCTCCGGCAGGAGGCAGGGCGCCGGAGCTAGAGAGGGCATGTCCGCGCGCGCGACCGAGAAGGGGGCGTGGTTATCGAAAAGGGGGCGTGTCTATAAGACGCGTCCCCTTTTCGTCACTCTTGGGGGCGTGCCCGGCACTTACGGACACGCCGGGCAGCCCCCAAGCCCTGCAGACAGGGAGAATAGATGCCAGGCGCATGCGCCCAGCGTCTATTCTCCGGTGGTGACCGGGTCACCGCACATTTCTTTACCCGCGGGACACTGCGACCCGCGGGTGAAGACGGTTCCCGCAGGCTGTTAGGGCAGGGCGCTTTTTGCCCTCCTTCTGGAGGGCAGGGCGCTTTTTGCCTTACAGAAAGAGGGCAGGGCGCCGCGCCCCGCTAAAACAGCCTAGCGGGAACGCTACTAATGGTGGGCACACACCCATACAATCATACTTTCGATACGATGGTTCGATCAACTATACTCTCACAGTGCCAATACACGTATACCAATGTCAAATGTATAATAGGTGCACCCATATAGTCTTATACTTATCCGTAATCTCCAGAGTGCCGGTGCTGCAGGGCAGCAAAAATCACTGGGAAAATGGCGGCGTCCATTTTCCCGGCGACTCGCAAATGTGCAGTACTACTGTTCCCGGGAAAACAGCACGGGCAACATTTTTCCGGAGACCCCGCGCTTGCACAGTAGATTCTGGCACTAAGCATTGGCATTGCCAATCGTGATTTGAGTGTCAATTAATTACTACTAGATAAGTTTGAAGGTATGCAATAGCGAAGCCGGCGGACGTAAGCCCGACAGCCGGCTTCCCGACTGCTTTATCCCGGCGAGGGTTAAATGACAGGCGTTTAATTCTAGACGCCTGTCATTTTACTGACGCCAGGAGACCGGCGCCCGGCATCTCGATCTAAGTGATGCCGGGCGCCAGTGCGGACAGCTGTGGGGGGACGACAGCTTTTAGGTTTAGGGCTCCCGGGGGGGACTTAGAGTTAGGCATCCCCCCGGGAGGTTAGGGTTAGGCTAGGGGGAGGGTTAGGGTTAGGCTAGGTTTTAGGCACCCCCGGGGGGACTTAGGGTTAGGCACCCCCCCGGGGGACTTAGGTTTAGGCGGCGGGGAAGGGGGGTTAGGTTTAGGCACTTGGAGGGGGGATTAGGGTTAGGCATTGGGGGAAGGTTAGGGTTATGCACCCCTAAGGAGGGTTAGGTTAGTTGATACTTACCTGGGGACGATCGGGATTTTCAGCCGTGTCGGCCTGCCGCTTTTGGGATTTGTACCGCCGGACTTGCGTCCGGAGGTAATTCGTATGTATTCCAAGTCTGAGTAGTGCCCATACTACTAGAGGGGAGTGTTGGCTCACTGGAATTATGTATGTATGTGTATATATATATATATATATATATATATATATATATTTCCTGGTCATTTGTGGTTAAGATTGAGTTTGTCTTTGTTCATGTCCAGTAATTAACATCCAAAGTTTCTACCAGACTCACTTGAAAGACAGCATCGGACTTGTCCCTTTCGTAACATTGAATAGTTGATCATCTCTCCACATATGGGGTAATACAGACCATGGACCATATTCAGATTCAGCTGCAAGTGTGGCTGCTTTACTTGCAGAGATATAAATGTGAATCGTCATCTGAATTCACAGTTGGCCTCGTCTGCGCATCCACCCCCCCATCGCCATCCGCACGTTGACACAGCCGACATCACCGCCAGGCGCATTTTCACCAGCTCCAGCCCTATACCTTGTGCGAGAGATTTGTTGAGAATCAGACCTCTGCGTACACAACTCTCCATAGCCCAAAATTCCACCTACACACCCAGAACGCGCTCTCAGAACAATTATTCAGTCGCAAGTAAAGATGCGGCTGAGACACGTATGGCTCGGCATCGCCTGTAGTTGCTCATGGTTTTCGGGTACTTGGTTCGGACGCATGCGCAGTGCTAAAAAATCGCAAGATCTGTTGGCAAAACGGACGAACATGCAGCTCTGAATGTACACCAAAGCGGTCTTGTGGACTACTGGCCTATTTTCAAGGCTTTCAATTAAATCTGTTCTATTCTTCAGAAGATCCTCATCTTTGACGTTCCTGAAAAATTCGGAGCTTCACTTTCCTGTTGTTTTTCTCACTTTACCTGTTCTCCTACTGAGAAGCTGTAATGATGCTCCATAATAAACACTTCTGTACTCGGCTTCCAGTTCCAGGTGTAGTATAGAAGTGATGCCTGCTTTTCTTCTGTAGCAATCATCTTAAATTGATTTGCAACACTCTAGAGACACTTATGATGAGCTCTTTGGGCCTGATTCAGAGCCGCTCGTAAGCGGCCGCTCGTTCGTTCCGAGCGATGTTAGCCCAACTGCGCATGCGTACGGATCGTTATACGCATGCGCTAACCAGTCAGTGTTGCCGAAATTCATGTGCTCGCAAAACAGCGAATGCCTGCTATTTTGAGTGACAGAAAGAGGCGTCTGTGGGTGGTAACAGGGGAAGGTGCTTGAAAATGGGGAGTGGAAATCAGAACGCAGGCGTGCTTAAAGGTCAAAACGGGCGTTTTATGGGTGTGCATATTTAAAACAGCAGCGTCATTGACCACGTCACTGGGTTATTTTATAGCCAGAACTGCTCGCAAAATAGTGGTAGCAAACACCAACCCCAAGAATAGCGAGCAGCTCATACCCTTGTCGATGTACTCGATTAATCTAATAAATAGCGGACATGACGTAGGATGCGAGCGGCCAGGGGGCGTATTTTTCCAAAAAACGACCGCAAGTTTTGTTCGCTCGTTCAGACATAGAGGCGTGAACAGACCGCAAACAGCGAACGGTTCATTTGAATAGCCACCCCTTGTTTTAGAACGAACGACCGCAAATAGCGAGTGGCTCTGAATGAGGTCCTTTGTCTTATACATGTCTATATTACCACCTTATACTTTATACACTAGGCTTGATATATACTTTATACTGTAGTGTACCTAAGGCCATGGGCTCTTTCACAAGCAGGGTTTGTATGTTCTTCCCATGTTGGGTTTCCTCCAGGCGCTCAGGTTTCCTCCCACAGTTCAACATCATAGTGGAAAAGAAATATGCCCGCGCTCGGTTTTACCCATATCATACATGGTACCAGCAGCATGGCAATATTAATGCCATGCTGCGGGTGCCATGTATGATATGGGTAAAACCGACCGCGGGCATATTTCTTTTCTGTTTTGTTTCAATATTTTGCCTTGTGCTATCATGACAGCTTTCAATTAAGGCTATAAAAAGCCTAGTTGGGTGTGGCTAACAGCCAGCCCTGTATAGATGTGTCCCTCTGTATCTAGGAGGTGAGTACATTTAACTGCAATGTAATGATGTGCTAGGCATATATGCTAGTGTTAGGGACCTGCAGAAAAATGGGGTCCCTTGATGCTGGGCTGCAGGCTTAAATGCTTTAATCATGACAAAATCCCCTTTGTTTTATTTGCTGCACACACATCATAGTGGTAGGTCATTTGGCTTCTGACAAAATGTACCAAAGTTTGTGTCTTGTGTTTATTGGATCATTTTGACTGTAAATTGGTGCAGAGATTAAGCTGGACAAGTATATAAAAAAATATGTACAATACTGCATCATATGTTGGCTTTGTATAAATAAAGGATAATAATAAATCGCTACAATGTCCATAGACACCAAGGGCCATATTCAATTTGAAGCGAAATGTCGGAATCATTTTCAACTGTTTTAATTATCCCCATATTCAATATCAAAGACTTATCGTAGGTTTGAAAAGTCTTCGAAAAGAAAACGGGGATAACTTTTCACCACTGAAATAGGTGGCGAAAAAAAGTGCAGAATTGGGGTTTAGGGGTGCAGGCTTAAAAAAAAAAAAAATAGCCTGCACCCCTGGGAATGTCATTTAAAAATGAACTGTGTCAAAAAAAAGTAAAAATAAAAATAAAAATAGGGACACCACAAAAAAAAATGAATTTAATTATGGGGCTTAAAAAAAATGGGGAACACGGTTTTAAACAATGAAATTAATTCAGGGGGGGTTCCCAAGTATGCGGCAGGTGTTTAAAAGAATGCAGGTGGTAGCGGCAGGTGCATTTTTGCAGAATTTTCAAAATGCACTTTAGGGACTTAAAAATATGCGTACCCCAAACTTGATAGGAATAGTTATTTCCCTCCCCAAAAAAATCTAAGTGCTATTCTTCACCACTTCTTCATAGCCGCAAATATGCACCTGCCGCGGCTATTACAAACCCCAACTTCCTTCAGCAGGCAAAAATGGGGGTACCCATAGTGATCCCCCATGTCTGGACATCTTTAGGGGAGTCCCAGGCACATTTCCCGAAAATGTCCATTTTTTTTTCGTAGATCCAATTTCGCCGGGTCCCATTTTCGCTCCTTTTAAATTGAATACGGGGATAAGCGGGCACGCGCCCAATACTTTATACCCACTCTAACCTCCGATGTGGAGCGAAAAGTCCAGCACGTACTTTTCGCTCCCAAATTGAATAGGGGGGCTATGTGGTAAATTTTCTATGTAGAGCTCTTCAAAGCCGACACAGCTTCACAGGTTTGGAATGCTGGATTTTAAATGGACATTAATATTAAAGACAAAACTGGGGAGGGGGGCTTATGTAATAGGGTGCGATCTGGTGCTGCCGCCGGAATTCCTGCGAGTTTTCCTGTATTATTAAAGTGCAATCATTTTAAAGGCAAAACCAGCTTGGTTTTGCTTTTAAAACTACTGCCGCTTTAAAAATACAGGAAGACTCACAGGCTTTCCCGCAGCGACACCAGTTGGCACCCTATTACATAAGTACTCAGATGTGTTTTGAAAAGGTGCTGCGTAGTAAGTCTAAAGGCCCCCATACACGGTGCGATGGCACCGCGCGAGGCGACGGGATCCGTCATCCAACATATCGGGCGGTCTGCACACACGGTGCGATCGGATGGCCAACCGACCGATATGGCGGCTCCCCCCTCTCTCACCCGCATAGCAATCCATGGGATCGCACATCGCATTCCCTGATCTTATGGTTCTGCAGAAAGATCAGGGGGTGCCATTTACGACCCCACGGGAGCGCGCTCGGCCCGACATCAGGGCCATACACGGTGCGATATAGCAGGCAAATCGCACCAATCAGTCGGATAGCCTGCTTTATCACCTGTGTATGGGGGCCTTTAGTCTATCCCCATATGTTTTTGGTATCGTGTATATTTTGCACACTTAGCAACTTTTCATTTTTACCCTCTGGGCGAGTTCCTGGCGGAGCGAGATCCAGGTGATCACTTTGGATGGGGGGTGGATAAAGATGGAGCAGAGTAGGACACTTTGTGTCATTAGGCCCTGCCATCGAGTGTCTCAATGAAGCGAATCACGACATTATGAAAGAGGGGGTGGGGTTCAGATGATTTACGTAAGGATGACCTAGTTTACTTGGGGTCCCAACAATTCAGTTGTCCGTAGTACAGTCCAGGAGAAGCAGGTACGTATGTCTACAAGTAACTACTGGGTAGCGTCTTTTTACAATGCTTAAATATCATAAAGTTAATGTGTATCTCCATGTTTTATTGTAGCTCCACAAAGACCTACACAACAGTCCAGTCTGAGTTGGCGATGTATATTGATCTATTTAGTCATGCAGCCTGGAACGTTCATGTCAATCATAAAGAGATTTTCTTTTTTTTACTTAAAATTTAAATGAAGTGAACTAATAAAAAAATAACCAAAATCATCGATTGGGAGTGAATAAGGAGAATACCTTTCTTTCCTCAGCTTTTATCCAAGTTAGGGCTTCGTCATATCTATTAAAGGGTTACCGCTGGCAAATAGTTTTTCAGGCGGGATCCTTTAACCACTTAACTGACACATTTTTTTTCCAAAAAACGTTCAGAAATTGTCAGGGTTTTTTTTATGACTGAAGTAGGTCAAGAACATCTTTTTGAAATGTATCCAACACAATTTTATAAAAAAATATATATAATTTTAAACACCATATATCATAGAAATAGCAATTTTTATGGTACACTGTAATGGTGGCCATTGACAGCTGTACCATCGATGGCTGATGGGTTCAACCATCAATAGAAACCATCGATTTATGCCAAAACCACCGATGTTTCCTTAATATCGGTTTGTAAATTGTCGATGGTCGGTGGCATCCCTAGTATACTGTATAGTATACCTTCCCTAATTGGAGGCCCCGTATCGAGTCTTGATCGTACAGGACCGCCATAATAAAAATAAAATGACCTATAACATCAATGTTATAAATAAATAAAACCGGAATATTTCGGATGTGCCGTGAAATCATGACATGCCTTGGTGTCATGACGTCACTGTGCCACTGTCCATTGACTGCCGGCGTGGGAGTGGCTTTGTAGCCATTCTCTCACCAGCTACTGCGGGTGCCTCTGGACTCTCCCACACCCATGCCGACCTCGCCACTGGACCCCTTCGCAACCATAATATAGGAGTAGCGGGGGCACCGCTCGGCTGCCTGGGTACATAGCAGCAGCCGCGGCTCCTGCTTCTTCTATTCAGTGATCACTAGTGTGATCACTGTTGCTCAGGAGCCGCAGTGGGAATGTGTCCCGCTGGCGGCCCGGGTACATAGCAGCAGCCGCGGCTGCCAGACCCGTGGCTACTGCATCCTACTGAAGGGGGTGTTGCCGTGTGCCCGATCACTGTGGCCAGCAGTGATCGGGACATACAGGCGGGGGAGCCGCGGGTGTAGAGGGACCAGCAGGTCCCTCTGGCATAGGCGGCTGCTGGAAGATTAGCTTCCTGCAGCTGCCTAGTGGGCATTTCTGACTGGTCGCATCAGATGCGACCATGTCAGGGAAAGCCCAGCCTGGTGTGTTCACATCTGATGTGACCGTGCAAGGCAAGTGGTTAAGAAGGATTTTGATGGCAGCAGACAGTGCTAGAAAAAAATATTTAGCTAACAAGAATTTAAAGCAGAATCCAGGGGGAGATGCCCTCCCTGATATTTCAATTTGGGAGCCTCCTAGATATTCTTTGAGTAGGTCACTCTGCACTAACCAATATATAGACGCTACAGAAGAGTTATTGCGATCTGTAAAATAAGCAGTTAACGTTTGGTGATGGAGGACACTTCTGATTCGCTTTTGTTACAAGTACATTACGAAATTATTGGCAGCCAAATTATATAATTATTACTGGGAAACGCTTCTTTGTTTGCGTAGAATTCCCAAACTTCACAGTTTTTGGACACCAAAATTACTGTAGTTTATCAAGATGGGGTGTGGTTGGATTAGTGATGTGGGGGTGTTGCTTGGGTGGATCAGGCAGTGGCATCTTTAACCATCTTTTTTTGTTTGTTTGTTTTTATTTTAAATTTCCTTTTCTATTCTTGTGTATATGTCTATTTTTCACTTTAGTGCAACTTTTTTTCTAAAAAATGTCTAAATAGTAATAGCCAAACCTTATATTATTTTTCTTTTTAATCCAAATAATATATAAATCTTCATTCTACATATTGGTGGCAGCTATTTTAAGGGCTGGAAAAAAAAATGACCATACCTTCCAACTGATTTCGGCATGACAGGTCCCGCCTCCCCGACCTGACCAATGAGACTACGACCTGAACGGCGTAGTCCCATTGGCCAACAGTTGGGAAGGTATGCCCCATTCACTGCAGAGCAGCGGTGAATTGGTGCCACATGCAGAACATGGCAGGCAGTAAACATGTGGTTGCAGAAAAGCAGAGGGGGATAAGAGGCAGCCTAGCAATGAATGAATGTGGACCACGCCCCTTGTCCCGATCAACTAAGATAATAAGTGTGGAGTCGCAATTTGTGGAACGGTAATTCATTAACTGCTACAAAACTTCATACTTGCTCTGTTTCCCATTTTGTGCCATTGAATTTTAAGGCCCTGTAAAAGTTGGATGTCACTGTTTTGGACTTTTATATTTTTTTTGCCTGAGATGCTGCTCTACTTCCATAATATCTTATCTTATCTCAGGGGTGGGACATCAGCGCTGTCGTTATTACGCATTATGGGCCGTATTCTATTAGTTTAGCCTCCGCGAGAAAGTTCCGCCTACCCGACTTTTTGCCTTCATTGCGTGTTTTGGATGCGAAAACTTATCGAGCGCGTCCTCGCTTTTCGCCCTATTCAATTACTAACCAGGCGAAAACGGCAAGTGGCGAATGCAGAACAGGCGAAAAGTACTGTCCAGAATAGGGGAAATCAGTCTGAACCCCCCAAAAAGATGCATTAACATTGGGGATCAATGTAGAAGTGTTCCAATAACCCTAATAAAACTATATGGGGTACTGAAGTTGTTTTAAATCCTTGGAATTAGTGTCTCTGCACAAATAGTGAAGAATGGCATTAAGCAGTATTGTTTGGTGAAAATAAGTAGTCCAGTCAAATTTGGGGTACATGAAAATGGGTGCTAGCATATTTTAAATTCTCTAAAGTGAAGTTTTAAAAAAACGTAAAAAACGCACTTGATGCATGCACCTGCAATTCCAAAAACACCTGACCCATCCTTACAGACCCCTAAGAAGGCTATTTTGCTAGTTTTTATGCTTGGCCCCCCCAACTCTGTACTTTTTCGCCCCCAAAATTAAAGTACTTATTTGGGGTGTTCAGTTTTTTTTTTCCCTTGAATTTTTTTAAACAGTTGTTTTTTGGGGGGATGTTCCAAGAGTTCTGAGTGGTTTCCCCTCGTTTGCACCCCAAAATAAAAACTTTGCACTTCTTTTCTCCCGCTATTCTTAGGCGATTCTTTTTCGCCTATTACATTACATTGCATTGACTTTCCGCGTAGGCGAAAACCGTCTGGAATTGAATTTGGAGATAAGTTCTGACCACGCGAAAAGCCCCGATCGACAATACTTTTCCGCGGATAATGGCTTTTTACTTCTAATTGAATACGGCCCTATGTTTGAGTGTGAATGTTTTTTTTATTATTATTATTTTCAACAAAATCTTTAACCTTTTACCCTGTTGGGTAAGATCTTGATCCATGAACTAGCGATGAACACCTTCGGGGCTTCTTGAAAGCCAAGCACAATAATTGCTTGTTAAATAAAATAAATAAAAAGCAGGACCAGCATGTAAGATCGTATGTTGAAGTATGTCCCACTATGCTGTATACAGGAGACACAATGTTACTTGTTATGCATTATTGATTTATGAGTAAGTGCGTTGGCTCCAGTAAAATGTGACTCCACCGTGGCAATATTGTTTTTATTTATTGCGTAATAATTTTTCTATTTTTCTGTTTCAAGCTGATATAATAAGGGGCGTTCATTGCAGTTTCCATTACCTAGCAGGCAGGAAACTGTCAGGATCTCCTGAAATGTGTAGATGCCCTAACGTTCTATCATTATTTCCGCAAATAGTCGTCCATCACAGACCGCACATACATTTCAAGTCGCTTAAACTGCTACCGATGTTTCCTAAGGGTAAAGTCAATAGCCAAGCTTTACATAAAATACTCACTAAAAGAAAGATTTTTTTGTTTTTGTAAATTAATACATCACAATATATTTATATACTAATGGCGTAGATCTAAAGGGGCATATTTTTGATTATCAGGTCCTATTCGCGACAATAAGAAATTAGTTACCGCACACATATATTAAAAAAAAAACCTGCAGGTACAGGGTTTCTGAAAAAGAAAGTATAAAAAAATACTTGCAGGGGCAAGTCCCTGCTGTGTTGTAGAAGTAAAAAGATCGCTAATACGATCCCTTTACTTCTCCTTCAACGCTACTGCACATGCGCGGTCTGCTGACCACGCAAGCGAGAGTGGAGAGTCCCGGGAAGGGATCCTATAGATCCCTCTCCCGGTAATTCTTGCGATCTGTAGTCTATAAGCTATTGCGTCTAACCCCATCTGGAGATGCCGTTCCTCTGGAATGCATTGCATGGGGGATATTTTTACAAAAGAAAACTGCAGACTGCAGCAGATATCTACAATATATGCAGTGGTCCCCTTAAATACATTCAGGGAATACTGTAAATTGGCAAATATCCCCTCCGAAAAATTGTGTTTTCGGAGGATATCCAACAAATTAACTTTTCTAAGTAGGACTATAAGGGTGGTGACAGACAGCCACTATGAATACTAGTGTATTTTGGCTGCTGACATTCATGAAGCTGAATTTGCTCCGTGCTGAAGTGAAAAGAGTTTTTCAACAGAAACCGTGCGTGCGAGCATTTTCGGAAAAGAGAGTCTCTTCTCCTGCTGCCCCAAACTTCGTAGACTCTTCACAGTGTGTCAAACTGCTCATGCGCAACATGAAGACAGGCTGTGAAGATTCACTGAAAACCAGATCAGCAGAAGAAAAGTATCAGAATTGGGCACTGACAACCACCATCGGCATGAAGACTTGTCTCATGCGGCGGTGAGTGCAGTGGAGCCGGGAGAAGGGTCGGGGGTAGAGCAGGCAGCAGCACGCAGCCAGAACACAACGTGGAGGGATCTGAAAAGATCCGTCTGCTGCAAAGCAGCCATGTAAACAGCAGCTTGTGAAGAATATCGCAGGCTGTACGCCATCTCTGGATGGCGTACAGTAAAACCACCAAAATAGAAGCTTTTTCGGAACTTGTTGAATTGCATGTGTAATTGACATGATGTGTAAATTATCATGGGACAATTGTAACCATCAGATATCACGTTACACAGTTAATGAGTGGCCCTGAAACTTAATTTGTACAAAAGTAGGTGAAAATGTTAAATTTCACTTACTTTTGTAGAAAATAAGGGATGATGAATAAACCCCAAATTAAGAATAGAAAATCAGAAGATATTTTTCATTTTCGAACTATTTTTGTGAACAATTGGGGTACAGGCGTGGATTTATTTAAACTTTTTTTTAAAGATATAATGGACTGTGGCCAACAAAGAGACATACTTGCCTATTCTACTGGAGTGGCCGCGAGGCTCCCGATAATCGGGTGGCACTCCAGGCCTTCTGGAAATGTGGGCAAGTCTTCCACATGCTAGAGCCACTGGCCACGGCCACCCACCTCCGAGTGAAATGGGCGGAACCGGCGGGTTTCTATAGCGTGGTGGGGCTACAATGGTGAGACCGCATCACCACACCCACCTTTGCCTCCCCCCACACTGCCGACCGGAGGGGGCAGCCAAAAGGTTGGCAAGTATGAAAAGTGTGAGGCTCCCAGACTCCCGAGAGTGTAGAGAAGCCTTCCGGATCTTCCCACTTCCCAAGAGAACTTGGCGACTCAGGGGCTCGATGATGAGATATATGGCAAATAATGTAATTGTGGGCACTGTCTCCTGCTGCAAAAAATCTTGGCAGTAACAAAGACCCCAACCCCCCACCATCCCTGGCACCACCAGCCGAGCCTTCCCCACTGGCATCTCCAGGGGGCCAAGGGGACAGGATAGATGGTGTGTGTGCGATGCTTCCGCATTGTGCAAGCTGTATTATTACTGTGAAATTTTTCAAACAGCATAACAGGTACACTTTAAGGAATCAGTTAATAAGGACTAGTTCAGATTAGTACAAACATTGACTGTGCCATGTCTTTTTTTAATTTTTTTATTTGTATTCTTCATTTATCAGTCCAACCCCCGGAAAGGCAGGCAAGCCTCCCGGAAGTCTCCGACCCTCCCCACCTCCCCCCTGAAAAAAACAGAAATACCCGCAGCGGGGGGCCCGGTGACGCGATTCTGCGCAGAATTGCATCATCGTGGCCCCGCCCCCTGCTTCACAATTCATGGCATTGTGAAGAGGCGGAGTCACGATGACGCGATCGTGCGGCTCCACCCCAGTGTGACACAAAATGCCCGCCCCGCCCTCGCCTCCAATGGCCGGCCCCGCCCCCCGCTATTAGCCGACAATCACCTCCCTCCTGGAAGGCTGGAGCTGATTGTCGGCATGTATGGGTTAATAAACTGTTCTTTTTCCCTCATTTTCTGGATTTTGTAAATCTCTGTAGTAAAGTGCATGGAGGGGGCAGGGGTTAATGACATCATCACTTCCCCAGCCCCTGTCCCATCTTCTAGTGACCATAACTAATAACGGGGAGGGGGCACTTTCAGGAAAGTGTATTTTCCTATTTGAAGCCCTTCAGTGCTGTGGGTGAGACCCACTCATCCTTAGGAGTGAAATGGTTAACGGAACAGTAAGATATAGTATAACTGCATAGTTCATATATAAAAATGTCAATCTTGCAGACACACTGACCTGTGATGGTTTACACTCTCATAACTAGTGGATGACCATCTTAAAAGTCACCTAGGTAACTGCAAAATAAATATTACAGATAGAGAATTGCCATTTTTTTCTATTTATTAAACATTTTAGGGATCATTATTTTAAAAAATTGGCAATGAACAGGCAAAAAACCTCTGTCATATCAATATGAAGCGGATTTGTCTATGATCTAGCTCCAGACTTAAAGGTACCATATCTGCTGAATGGCAACCACATGGCACAAATACTACTAGGAAAATAACCTTGAAGATTACGTGTAAAGTCTAGTGATGATTTAACTAAGCTCCTTAAGAACTCTTGGGTGAATGCCATTAAGACCAGATGCTTATTCACAATTTCTTTTGCCTTGAATAAATTCATTCACATTGCCTTATGTTATGTTTGGAGCTTCTTGATTGTATGATGCCAGGTTAATGCCACTTTGATATTTAACAAGTTAACTAGTGTGTTTGTTATAGTTACTCTTTTGTGATGATATACTGTACTTTATCATTAATGGTAGTGTGTGTCTGTGCACAGGACACAGTGACATTGGGGTGAGTGGTGGGTGAATAGGATAAGGTTAGATAGCAGTCTGTGCACAGGACACAGTGACATTGGGGTGAGTGGTGGGTGAATAGGAGAGGTTACATAGCAGTCTGTGCACAGGACACACAGTGACATTGGTGTGAGTGGTGGGTGAATAGGAGAGGTTACATAGCAGTCTGTGCACAGGACACACAGTGACATTGGTGTGAGTGGTGGGTGAATAGGAGAGGTTACATAGCAGTCTGTGCACAGGACACACAGTGACATTGGTGTGAGTGGTGGGTGAATAGGAGAGGTTACATAGCAGTCTGTGCACAGGGCACACAGTGACATTGGTGTGAGTGGTGGGTGAATAGGATAGGCTACATAGCAGTCTGTGCACAGGGCACACAGTGACATTGGTGTGAGTGGTGGGTGAATAGGAGAGGTTACCTAGCAGTCTGTGCACAGGACACACAGTGACATTGGGGTGAGTGGTGGGTGAATAGGAGAGGTTACATAGCAGTCTGTGCACAGGGTGCACAGTGACATTGGTGTGAGTGGTGGGTGAATAGGAGAGGTTACATAGCAGTCTGTGCACAGGACACACAGTGACATTGGGGTGAGTGGTGGGTGAATAGGAGAGGTTACATAGCAGTCTGTGCACAGGGCACACAGTGACACTGGTGTGAGTGGTGGGTGAATAGGAGAGGTTACATAGCAGTCTGGGCACAGGGCACACAGTGACATTGGGGTGAGTGGTGGGTGAATAGGAGAGGTTACATAGCAGTCTGGGCACAGGGCACACAGTGACATTGGGGTGAGTGGTGGGTGAATAGGATAAGGTTAGATAGCAGTCAGTGCACAGGACACACAGTGACATTGGTGTGAGTGGTGGGTGAATAGGAGAGGTTACATAGCAGTCTGGGCATAGGGCACACAGTGACATAGGTGTGAGTGGTGGGTGAATAGGAGAGGTTACATAGCAGTCTGTGCACAGGGCACACAGTGAGTGGTGGATGAAGGTGCTGCTGCCAATACTTGCCGACATTTAGCTCCAGGATAGAGCAGAAAGTCTGTATATAGCGGGGGCGTGGCCAGACGCTGATGACGTATTGGGGGCCCTCTTCACAATGCCGAGCTTAATGTCATTGCGAAGCAGGGGGCGTGGCCACGATGTCGCAATTCAGCACGATCTGCGTCCCCGGCCAGCCCCTCTGTTGCAGGGTGATTGCAGTGGGGTGACGGGGAATTTGCCTACTTTCCCGGGGGGGTGGGGTGGCTAGGAGCGCAATCTGATATTCTGGAGACTCTCGGCCACCCTGGGAGAGTAGGCGTGTATGCTGCTGCCACCAGCCTGTGTAGCAGCGCTGTTGGTCACATGGGCCACTCCCGCGACAGGGCCCCTATGCAAAGCAATACAACTAGAACACCTCATATAAAAAAATGTCGGCAGCGGAGATTTCATAGTGGGTGAAGCTGCTAGTGTGTGTGTATGTATGTAAGTATGTGTGTAAGAAAAAAAAAAATATATACATATATATATATTCCCCATCAAGCAGCGACACAGTCAGCAATCAACGTTTGGCCCTTTGTAATATATATATATATATATATATATATATAGCTGTTTGGATCGGCACTCTGCTATACTGTCCTCACTGATGCTCCTGTGCCTTCCGTACAGTAGTGTAGAAAAAGTAAATAAACAGCGGCACTAGGAGACTTGAAAAAGATTAAATTTTAATGTGGCACAAAGTGACACATTTCCAACGTTTCGGGGCTCGCTGGCCCCTTTGTCTAGGATTTAAATCCTTGACAAAGGGGCCAGCGAGCCCCGAAACGTTGGAAATGTGTCACTGTGTGCCACATTAAAATTTAATCTTTTTCAAGTCTCCTAGTGCCGCTGTTTATTTACTTTTTCTATATATATATAATATTATAGACAATCTCATATTAGAGATGTGTGTGGACCCCTACCCTCAACTTTTTTGGTTCGGATTTAGTTTTGGATTTCTTTAAAAATGTCTAAAAACATCTAACATCATGTAGCTTGGACCTATTGTTGTTCCTATACTATTGGTAACATCAATAACATTCATTTTCAGTCAATTTTGACCACCTCACAACACTTGCAGTCAGAACAGAGGGACTCTGGGCCTGATTCAGACCCGTTCGCTTGGCTGCATTCGCACGTAGCCTGCTGATGTTTGCAGTGTGCGCATGCACAAACTAGTCCATGTGAATGGGAAGCGTTCGCACCCTGTACATAGACGCTCCACTAGAATGAGTGACAGGACGTGCCGTTTGTGGGTGGTGACAGGGGTTGGTAGATGGAAATGGGGGTGTGGTGGTGCGAACGCAGGCGTGTCTGTGCGTCTTAACACCGTTTCAGGGGCGTGTATAATTAAGACGCATCGTCAGCGTACGTATCACATGGCTGATTTACACACTGCAGCACTCGCACTGCTTGCGGTATGGTATGGTCAGCCACAAGTGCTGCGTATAGGTCCGATGTTACCGATTGTTGTCTTCCTGGAGATGACGTGTGGGAAAGGGAAAGTGGGTGTCTTGTGTCAGGCTGGTGGGCGTCTAAATACACACCGTGATGGCACGGCAAGACATACCGGCGATCGCGGAATTTGCACACTCATGATGCTGACGCCTGCGTGCGAACGCATCCTAGCGAGTGGGTCTGAATCAGGCCCCCTGTTCGACGCAGAACCCCTAAGTTCGGGTGTGTTTGGTTTTCTCAAAAATATCTATATACGAGGTATGTCTATAAAATAACGAGACTGTGATGCCACCTAGTAAACAAAGCAGTCAGAACAGGTTCTAACTGCATATGTAGTAATCTTGAACTTGTCTGAACCTGCATGACAAGCAGCAACAATCTATGACGTTCAGTTGATTGTGAGTCGCCATTTAATTTGGTTGTGTTTTCTGTAGAGTGCCGAAAAAAAGTTGAACAAAGTGTCACTATGAAATTTTTAGTAAGGAATGTTGTGTTGACATTCTGCAGCAACTTGACGCAGATCCAAACCTGTTTCATAAAGTAATCACTCATGATGAGACCGGGATCTTCCAGTACGATCCTGAAACCAAAAGACAGTCAGTGCACTGGAAAACACAGTCATCACCAAGAATGAAAAACGTTTGTCAAAGCAAGTCAGAATTCAAAGCAATGCTCATTGTTTTTTTCGATATCAAGGGTGTAATTTTGCATGAATGGGTTCCAGAAGGCACAAAAGTTAACCAGCATTATTATAAGGAAGTTTTGAAAAAGTTGAGAGAAAGAGTCTGAAAGAAACGGCCACAACTGTGGAAAAATGGTTTTATTCTTCACCAGGACAATGCGCTTGCTCACAGAGCTCACAGTTTTTGACCGACAATCACATTACTACACTTGAACATCCTCCATATTCGCCCGATTTAGCGACTTTTTTTATCTTTTCCCAAAAGTTAAATCGGTGCTTAAAGGTACACATTTTGAATCAGTTGATGCTGTAAAGAAGGAAACGGTAGATATGTTGAAACAACTAACAGAAATTGATTTGCTCCATGCCACTTTTAAAAACAGAAAAAAAAACAAAGTGCTCTTCTGCATCACTTCTTCAATGTAGGGAAACAAACACCTGCCTCGGCTAATACAAACCCCGACTTCCTTCAGCAGGTGAAAATGGGGGTACCCATAGTGATCCCCCATGTCTGGACATCTTTAGGGGCGTCCCAGGCACATTTCCCGTTTTTGTTCGTAGACGGTGCAATAAGTCAATTGATAAAAACGGGGATAAATTTTCACTTCCCTTTAGCAGGTGAAAAAAATTGCAGAATTGGGGTTTAGGGGTGCAGGCTTTAAAAAAATATCCTGCACCCTTGGGAATGGCCCCTTAAAACGAAATGTGCAAAAAAAAAAGTTAATAAAATAAAATTGGGACAACCCAAAAAACATATTTTTTTGGGGGGGGTGAAAAAAAAACAAAACTAAAAAACCACACTTTGCGTTAACATTGAAGTCCCCCTCACTTTCTACACACAAACTCGCATGGGAGGCAGATCTGGGACAACCATTGGGTGACGATACTTGGGAAATAGTACGTCTTGCTATCTCCAAATTTTGTCTTAGTGTGGCTATCCGAGAAAACTCATATAAAGTTTTTACCAGATGGTACCTAGTCCCAGAGCGCCTCCATCAAATGTTTCCTAATACTTCTGACCTGTGTTGGAGATAATACGGCCACATTGGCACATTTTTTCATACTTGGTGGACCTGCCCAAAAATAATCCCATTTTGGAATATGGTCCGCTCCCTTATATCATCAGTTGTAACCATACCTTTCTCTCTAACACCTGTCAACCTGTTACTCTGTACCCCAGTTGACCAGACCTCTAAAAATACTAACCAATTGATTCTTCACATCTCATGCGCAGCTAAATTTCAAATAGCACGTAATTGGAAAAAACCCAATACTCCAAGTTGTGAAGAACTCTTGAATAGAATTTGGTTTATACCCAAAATGGAGTACACTACCAGTCTTTTAAATAATTCAGTGGAGAGGTTTCATTCAATTTGGTCTCACTGGTACTCCTCTCAGGTGGTTACCCTGCCTGGCCTCATGTAAACTATGATCCATAATCTTGACCTTGTTTCATTATTTCCTCTTTATTTATTATTTCTTATTTTGATCTTTTTCTACTACTATGTCCTCCCGGCTCGCTTATACTTAAACTCTTTCTATCTCTTCATCTTTTTCCTTTTCTTATTCATTTTATTTTTCTATTTTACCTCTTTATATTTTCATTTTATTTTATTACAGTTATTCTACTGTAGTTCTTTTGAAATTTTAGAGGTTGTCGATCTCAATTTTTATAGCACAAAGGTATTTTTCTTTAGATGTTTATTATATTTTTTTTATATGTATAATTATTTTATTTCTATGTAATTGTCCATTCTTAGATTTTATATATGTTGAGATGCTAGACTGTTTTGGATGTCAAGTATTCTAAAATAGACAAATTAAATCCCTTATAAGCGGCGGGTGTTTTCTTCATTGCACAGAGTAGCGGCAGGTGCCTTTTTGCAGAATTTAAAAAAAATTAGTTTAGGGACTTAAAAATATGCTAGTACCCATTTTCAAGTACCCCAAATTTGATGGGACCACTTTTAAAAACGAAAAAAAAAAAGTGAAGTGCTCTTCTGCATCACTTCTTCAAAGTCGGGGAAAAAAGCCCCTGCCTAGGCTATTTAAAAACCCGGCTTTCTTCTGCAGGCAAAAACGGGGGGTACCCATAATGATCCCCCAGGTCTGGACATCTTTACGGGGGTCCTACAATTATTTCCCAAAAATTCCCGTATTTTTTTTGCTGATCCAAGTTTCGCCTGTTCCCGTTTTCGCCTACTTTGGGATTGAATACGGGGAATAGCGGGCACACGCGTGATACTTTTCCACCTGGAAAACAGGCGAAGGAGGCGAAAAGTCCAGCAGGCGAAAAGTCTGGACTTTTCGCCTCAAATTGAATACGGGCCTTAATCAGTCTCGTTATTTAATAGACATAACTCGTATATATTTTTTGTCAAGCCAAGTTCTATACAAGTACCCTACACACAGCAATTTATGTCTACATTTGTCCAGGCTGCCAGCCTAGAGCTTGATGAGAGCTGAGGCATTGTACAAGGTGAGTAAGCAGCCAGTGATTTCAATGTCACAAAAACTGCACCCGGTCCTTAAATAAACTAAACAACTATATCAAACCATAATAAAATAAAACCGTGGTAAAATTACTAACATATTTTAATTTTTCGGTCAAATTCTACTATTTTAAATAAGAAATTATGCAACCCCTTGTATACTTATTTGGAATTAGGGTTTCATTTAGGATTATCCATAACAAATTATTTTTGCAGTTATGGGTGAAGAGGTCCGTTTATAAATGCATCATTTTTTACGGTATTTTTACTATATTTTAAATTAAGATTTCCACTTGCTCAATTCATTTATTCCAGGCAGCAAATATTCTTATGTATGCATGTATGTCATACTTTCCAACTCTCCCTCATTGTCAGGCAAACTCCCTGAAATAGTAGCAATCATCCCTGACTCCCTGAAGAGTCTATAAATCTCCCTGATTGCATGTTACACCCATTGTGAAGCTGTTAGATTTTACTAGCTGCTTTGGGGCTTATTTACATGTGGATGCAAGTCAGGTTTATGACACGCCTCTCAAATGTAGCAGTACACGCCCACTTTACCGCCGCGCTCATAGGTGTTGCTTTCACAATATCCCTGAAATGCTTTTTCAAAAGTAAGCACGTATGATGTATGTATGTATGTAGCGTTCCCGCTAGGCTGTTTTAGCGGGGCGCGGCTCCCTGCCCTCCTTCTGGAGGGCAAAAAGCACCCTGCCCTCCAGGAGGAGGGCAAAAAGCGCCCTGCCCTCACAGCCTGCGGATGCCATTCTCACCCGCGGGACGCAGTGTCCCGCGGGTGGAGAAACATGCGGTGTCCCGGTCACCGCCGGAGAATAGACGCCAGGCGCATGCGCCCAGCATCTATTCTCCCTTTCTGCAGCGCTTGGGGGCTGCCCGGCATGTCCGTAAGCTGCGGGCACGCCCCCAAGTATGACGAAAAGGGGACGCGTCTTAGACACGCCCCCTTTTCATGAAAACGACACCTTTTCGGGCGCGCACAAGGTTGCCCTCTCTAGCTCCAGCGCCCTGCCTGCCGCCAGAGCTAGAGTGGACACTGTGTATGTATGTATGAATGACTAAGTCATATGTTTTGGAGTTTTCAACGGAGACGGTGGTTATCTCCCTTTCCTAAAATTACCTGATGGACAGTATTCAGTATAACAGGAACTGAAACGCTGCTGTGGACACCCTATATTTTTAGCTTCATCCCCTGCTTAATACATCCACAATCTTATGTGTTCTATGTATGCGTTTTTTCCACTATGCCACTGCAGGGTTAATTTAATAATAATTAGAGCTGAATGAACATGTTTTGTCATGTTAATCAAGGTGTCATGGTCATGATGCCCCAATTGTGATTTTAACAATTCTTTCCAAACTCCAGTAAATCAACCTGCTGACCCGGGTTCAGATGGCAACCCAGCAATAAATGGTATACTAACTAGACTACTATGAGTGTAGCTTTAGCAAGCAAATAGTAGGTAATGTTTGCTATACGGTGGGGTGGTGGGAGTGAGTATATTAAATGTAATCTAGGAAACACTAAGACGAAGCTGATGATCGGGACTCACAAAGTTGAGTCATTAGGCTGGAGCTGTAGAGGGACCTTTTGAAAGTAACTGTGTGTACACAACAAGTGCTGTCACCTTCCTCACACAGTAGCTGAGCGTGTTGACTGTTTAATCAGCTTGATCTTAGTATAACGCACTCAGGGGTGATCGTAAAGCTGACTCCAAAACACACCTTTAGGAACTGCACCATGGTCATTGCCTCTAGAAAAATGTTGCTTTAAAAGTCTTAATTCAATGACTAAAGTGCAACATTGTTATATGTTTGAAACCATGGTGTAGCGATAGTATCGATGTATTGATACATCGGGATATTTTGTACATTAACAGTTTTTGGGTTTTTTTTCTGTCTAAATAAAAAAGAAAAGTTTTTGGGATGACTTAGCTGTGCATAGCTTTTGCTATCCGTTGACTTTTATTTTTAAGTTTTATTCAATAAATACTTTTTATTTACAATTTTGCCATTGGATAGGTACTAACACAAATAAGACTTGCACAATGGGTTAAGGGCACTATAGAGTGTTTGACATTTATCATCAAGTTGTTTTAGGGAACCTTTGAGAAATGCACATAGGAGCAGTGGAGGTACAAGCCTTAGATTTTAGTCGCATACTCTACACTAAAGTCAGTATTGCCGGAGTAGGTCCACCACTAGGTCCATTTGAGGGAATTCTAAAACGGGTCCAACACGGTCACTCTGTTGTATCCTTTGGCGGCCTCCAAGTCTTTTGTACAGTGATACAATGATGTTTGCTGTTGAATGTAGAGCGTCATATTAACGAACATTTTTTTTCTTAATTACTTTTCAGCTGTAGTTTGAGCGACTGACCTGTAATCCCATTATGATACCAGGCCATATCGGGTTCCGGACTATAGATGGGCAGTAAAAAGGTCGACATTATCTAGATAGACACCAGATGTTAGACAGTCAATAGGTCGAGTGGGACAAAAGGTCGACCAGGACAAAAGGTCGAAACACTAAAGGCCAATATGTAAGAAGGTTGACGTATAAATGGTCGACAGGGTCAAAAGGTCGACATGTAAATGGTTAAAACATAAATGGTCGACGAATGATTTTATTTTTGTTTTTTTTTAAGGGTTGGGGTTAGGTATTTACCGGAGGGTTATGGTTAGGCACTTACCCCAACGGTTATGATTAGGCACCAGGAGGTAGGTTTAGGGTTAGGCACTAGAAGGGATGGTTCGGGTCAGGCACCTACCCCGACGGTTAGGCACACTAGGAGGGAGGGTTAGGTACCAAATGGAGGGTAAGGTTTAAGGTGAAGATTAGGGCTAAAAAAAATAATATATATATATATAAATATATATATGTCGACCATTTTCATGTTGACCTTGACCCTGTAGTTAATTTTTACCTGTCACCCTTCTTACATGTCGACATTTAGTGTGTCGACATTTTGTCCCTGTCAACCTTTCGTCACAGCCGACCTATTGACTGTCTAACATCTAGTGTCTATCTAGACACTGTCAACCTGTTTACTGTCTATTTGTTAATCCACACTCAGCCATATCACCCTCTCTATGTATTAATCAGTGGTGGCAAAAATAATGTTTACTTAACCATAACTGTGTTATTCTGGTTTGTCAGTGTTCTGTCGCTCTCTAGCCAAATGTTATAACTGCCTTGTAATATTTAGTTGTCGCTAGGCTGTCTCAAAGAACAGAATTGACCTTTTGAAGAATTCAGGTCTCTTCCATCTAGCAAGAAATGCAGCGAGAATTCCCAGACTGGAATGATGCTAACAATAATAGCCTTTTCTACATGACCTCTAAGTGAGAATTATTGCATTGTTCTTCAACTCTCAATGGAATAATTGTGCTTACAAAGCAATTCAGTGGTCTATGGCAATGGTGGAATGACCTTAATATAGAATTTAGACATTCATGTTGGATAGTCAAATGTTATCTGGTTTGCAATGCTGCTTTAGCAAAGTATAGTCTCAAACTTGAACTGACGCATTCTACCACCCACTTAATAATCCACATTGAAACCTCACAGCCTACCCTTTCCTTGGCTGCCGGAGCATGGTAAAGGAACTTTTGAGTTGTCTTGTACTTCAGGAGTTATATTTATTTTATGCCTCTGACAACATCCTCATTTTATCTTGTACTACCTGCATGAGCACTCTGCAAAATTTCTGCAATGCCTCATAAGTAGAGAAACACGTCAGTTTAAGTTATTTTCAATGTTAAAATATGGACAGAATGCCGCATGGATGACAGACCATCAGTTTCAGGATACTCCCCATATTCAACACTTTGTTGTTGTCAGTATGAGACATGAATTTCAGATGCTGGGACTACAGAATAGAGACCACTTTGCTAATTTTACACTCATGAAAATAATGTAGTTCCAGATACAAATAATTATATATATTAAGAATATGTTGATACCAGTGTCTTATCAATAATAGGTCTAGGGTGAGTGGTGCACATGTACCTACTCTCTTAATACGCCACTAGTTATTACTATTTTGGGAAATTATATATCCAGCCATAGAGTACACAAAATCAGTACGATCATATTTAAAAAAATAAAATAATATGTGACAATGTGTAGGCTCCAGAATAGAGAGAACCTATCTGCAGATGTCATTATATGGTCTTTTTTGTTTTAAAATTCAATGCTCATGTTGTGTAAGGTTTTCAAATGGGTTATGGGAATCATGGCCTTTCCTGGTGAAGTGGGCGGGATCCGGGAGGCTAGTCTGCAGTCCCAGGAGTCAAGGAGAACTCCCCAAACTGCAGGAGGGCAAGGAATAGGCGGGTATAAGATAGATATACAGATGTGTCTTCATGCACCAAGCCTTAATATGACATGTGGCGCGAGACACAGAGCAATATAGCGCAGCAACTTTTTCTTTAAATTATCATTTTATTTGCACCGCTGATGCAGCCAAACACCATTCAAACAGTACCAGAGACGCCGGACTGCGACTTTAACCACACAGGAGTATGTTTTAAATGGTATGCAGTCAGGAAGCCGGCGGACTTAATCCCGACAGCCGGCTTTCCGACTGTCATATCCCGGCAAGGGTCTAAAGACAAGTGTCGATATGCCGATGCCTGTCATTAGACATACGCCGGGAGCCCGATGCCCGGCATCCCGATCGAATGGACGCCGGGCACCGAGCACGGGTAGCCGTGGGGGGGGGGAGGGTTAGGTTTAAGGTTCCCGGGGGGGATTTAGGGTTAGGCACCCCCCTGGGAGGTTAGGTTTAGGCACTAGGGGGGGAAGGTTAGGGTTAGGCACCCCTAAGGGAGGGTTAGGGGGTAGAAATAGGTTAGTATATACTTACCTTTGACGATCGGGATTTCCTCCTCTGCCGGGATGCCGCTGGCGGGATTCCAACCGCCGGGCATGGGTCTGGCGGTAAATCATACCGATTCCACTTTAAATACGTACAAAAGTCGCAGAAAAAGGGCAATGGAATTCGGCATGAAAAAAAGCTGCGGTCGCTGCATTGTAGCATTTCGAATACAGATTCAGACTTAAGCTGGGTACACACTAGACAATGTCATCCGTTCCCGTGGATTGAGTCGACATATTGGGCATATCGTCTAGTGTGTACTCGCTATGCCCTGTCTCTCAAGGGTGGTTCATTGGGTTCGTGGCATCAGGCTGCATGCACGGCCGATGGAGCGACCCAGCTGCCGGTGCTGGCAAGGTCAATGGTGCCGGTGAACGGTATATCGGGCGGGCATTCACCGGATCGTGCAGTGTGCACCGCTCGCCCAATATAAAGCTCATCGGAACCAACAGGCGTCGCCTTGGCGGGTCGCTAAGTGTGTACCCAGCCTACTTCGCACACAGATATACAAGTGCTGCATATTAATAATCAGTGCAGTCTGGTTGAGAAGGGCTTTTTGGCTCGACTGCGGCACTAGTGTATGAGAACACATCCGTAGTTAAATTATTACAATACCATGATGAGACCATTACCAATAAAGGTGCATACACACACAACGATTTTGTAAATTAACGATTTTAGTAAACTATTTCCGTTCATTTTTTCAAGGGAAAAATGAACGAAAATTGTTTACTAAAATAGATCATTTACTAAATGTAATGAACGATTTTTTTGAACTACAAAAAACGATTGTGTTGAGTTGGTCAGTCTGACTGAACTACAAACGTGAACGCGCATGAACGATAATCGTTCATCATTTTAACTTAGAAAATTAATGATTTTTTCAACAATTGAACGATAAACGATATCGTTAATGATAATCGTTCAAAAAATTGTTGTGTGTGTATGCACCTTATGGTGCATACACACGGTCAGATTTGTCAGATGTGTCAGATGAACGATCTGAACGATTTGAACTATGGGCCTGATTCAGACCCACTCGCGAGCGGCTGTCCGCTCGCAAGTGGGTCGATGTTATGGACTGAGCATGCGCACGACGGAGGGAGCTCCGTCGTGCGCATGCGCCAGACGCGACGAGCGAAGGAAAGTCCTTCGCTCGTTGTGTCTGATCAAAGGGGGCGTGCTGTCGATGTTGATTTGGTAGGCGTGCCGGGGGCGTGCCTCCCTGACGGGGGCGTTCCCACGGGAACGCCTCCCGTCAGAAGCCGGCCCACTGACATCACTAGTGATGTCAGTGGGAGTGATTTTGGCTCTGATAGAGCCAAAATCACTCCGGAGCTTGCGGTTGAAAACCTCAACCGCAGGCTCCGGCTCGCAATTTCGATGGTCGCGATGGTCTCGACCATCGCGGCCATCAAAATGCACGCTCGTATAGCCTGTGGGTGGTGACCCACAGCTATACGAGCGTCCAGAAGGACGCTCCATTTTCATGGAGGCCGGCCCTCATTCAGAGCGTGCGCTCTGCTCAGAGCGTACGGCTCTGAATGAGGGCCAATGAACGGTTTTTGACTGCATTAAAATGACTGAAATCGTCCAAAACTGACTGCAAACACATCAGATGTCAGATATTGTTACCTGACCATCGGGAACGTTCATCGTTCAGACATGTCAGATATGTAAATTTTTCCTTCAGATATGAATGAATGAAGGATTTTTGAAATCTGACCATGTGTATGCACCATTAAGTATTCTCAAGATCTCCTTTATAAGATAACTATAAAAAATTGAGAACAGACATTTATATTAGAAACATTTACTTTAAGTTCAAAACAAATGCTGCAGTACATCATTCAATCCTTATAGTTGTTGTCCAGTTAGTTTGTAGGCTATACAGGGGCAGGAATTTTTTTTTTTTGTATTTAATTGTAAATTTCATTTATGCATACATTTACCATATTTCAAGCCTGAAAAAAAAATCCAGTGCACAAAATTGTATGCACTATATATAAAAGCAAATGATATTGTAGTACTACAGGGGCGGTCTTTTATATTATATATTCTTTTAAAGATTTCTGAAGACTTACACCATGGATTATATGGCCAAACCCTTATGCAGAGAGAGGAATTTCGGCTAGGGATTAGTGATAGGCGTCGAAATACCTACGCCGGAATTTAGAACTACGAAGGACCGAACAAGGTAAGTACGGACCACGCGTCCTCATAGCCGGGGGGGGTTAGGTTTAGATCAAAGTGCTGTGGAGCTACACATCCCAGTATGCCCTGCTAATTTTGCTGTTAAGGCTGGCTAAAACTGTGGCAGGGAATGCTGGGATATGTAGTTCCACAGCAGCTGGAATGCCAGACAGTGCTTATCCCTGCAATAATGGATTGAATGGAAAGTCTCCCTTAAGGTGTATACACACACAACGATTTTTTGAACGATTATCATTAACGATATCGTTTATTGTTCAATCGTTGAAAAAAAACGTTCACTTTCTGAGTTAAAACGATGAACGACTATCATTCACGTTTGTAGTTCAGTCAGACTGACCAACTCAACGATTTTCATTAAGGGAATATGCAAAATTCGGTTGTAGTTCAAAAAAATCGTTCATTACATTTAGTAAATGAACGATTTGTGTAAACTATTTTTGTTAATTTTTCTCTTGAAAAAATTAATGAAAATCGATTACTAAAATCGTTAATTTACAAAATCGTTGTGTGTGTATGCAGCTTTAAAATGAAGTACAGAAGATGGCATCTCTTACAAACAAACACCTCAGACATCACCAGGGTTACTGGAGGCACAACTGCACATGTTCATGTGTTTACCTTTCATAAGTAGTCTATTACCTTACAGCCACTGTCCATCCCAATCCTTTTTATTCATCTCCACTAGAAACACCTTTCTACTTGTTACGCTAAATTAAAAACAAATTGATGACTATCTTATATTTGCAGTCTGTCCAGAATTTTCGAGGAGACAACCCTCTTAGATCCCGCCCACTTATATGATGACACGATTAGCTGTATATACTTGTCATCCCTGCCTCACCTCCATGGAATTACGGCACCACACCCCTAAGCGTCACACCTAGACATAGCCCTTCTGGCCAGCATGATAAGAGAGAGATCCTGCTCTCCAATCTGCAGCCATTGCAGGAACTGACACCGTGGTTTTAATTTTTTAATTATTTGGGTTGGGGGGGGGGGGGGGGAATTACGGGAATTGTAACAAGCTGCACATGCATTAGCCCACTTACTGCATGACAATGGGGCAGCCCTGCTGGAGAGGGTTTCGTCTTCGGTGGGATGGGGATGAGGGTGATGCCTGCCACATGTTTTTTGCAATACATGTGTGGACGGATGGCTGTGAATAGTTACTCTTCACCATAGTGCAATTTCTAATACATATGCCCCTATGTCTTACCTCCTATACTTTACAAATAGTCACAAACCATCTTTCTTCTTACTCTTTACTTGACTTCCCCCCCCCCCACCACCCACCTTCCAATATGGCTTCTGCTACTGTCTGCAGAAACAAATCCTACTAAAGTATCAATATCCTGAGACTCTTCTCCAGTTGACTCCTCCTGATCTTGTCTTTTGTAGTGGATTCTGTAATCCACCACTTTCTTTATTGGCACCATTCTGATTGATGTCACCTCCCCTCTATCATTTTTTGTCATTCTCCAAGTTGTAACCTCAGTCCTTGCTCTGAGGCCTCTTTTGAATGCCACGCTCTCTGTCGCCAATTTCATCAATGTCTCTACCAGACATGTACCTTGCACAAGGAAAAAAAATTACGGGGATTTTCAAAGACCCCTGATGGTTGGACTCCATGCTGCCTGGGGTAGGATTGGCTAGATAAATATCTGGTGGTTGGCTGGTTCAATGCGAACAAACTCTTAAATCTAATGGAGGAATAACTGCAACTGGTAACCAATGAGTAAGAATTATCACAGTTTAATAAATTTAAAAAAATTACATTTGACTATATATATATATATTTTTATATTTTTAGAATTTTTAGCTTCAAGAAGTAGAAAGTCCTTTAAATTAAATTTAATTAAATTGTAAATGTTGCCTGTGTTACAAGCCTCACCCAGGACAACGGTAGCAGGTACAGTTGTAGGTACAGTATATTGACATGTTTAATGTCTGTAAGTTATTTCTGCAATCCTATTTTACAGATTACATGTCCTACATTTTTTATATTTTTTTTCTAATTTGTTATTCGATGCCATAATGTATTGATCCAAAACATTTTCTTACCTGGAGCCAAGCATTTTAATTTGTCACATTTTTTTGGGCTGTAGATTTAAAGGTTAAGTATTTGTAAGAACCAAATAAATATGAAATAAAGTAAAATGCAACTGGAGTCTGCAGCCAAACTCCATAATAGTGATACATTTGCTGAATCTCTCTCCTCCATCGTTGGGCCTGCTCCGATGCCATATGGTGCACCATGGAACATTTAGCTTGTCAGATATAATGGATTGTCCTGGAAGCGGATTTTTGCTTTGAGCTGTGGGCTCCTTTCTTGCATTTCAGTCTCTGCTCCAGGCTGCAAAATGAAGGATCGTGGTGGAAATACAAAGGGGAGAGAACGGAGCTGATTCCCCTTAAGAGAGTGACCTATATGCCACAGAATTTTATCCACGTTAAGAAGCATTATCCATGTCATTGGCTATGGTAGACGACATGTCAAAACCACTTAGCTTAACCCGGTGATACAGTTGCAGATCGTGCAAGTGCCTGGTAATGTACTGTACCTGCAATTACCAATCCGTGTCAACTCTGTCACGCAGCACATACCCTAGGTGAGCGTAGAGGTAGAGTGTTACAGAGTGTGACCAAAACATGGTTAAATGTGACATATTTTAGACACAACATGTTCTTAGGTGTAGAACTGTTCTTCCATTAACCTAGTGCAGCAGTTTTGAAGGTTGCTTGAGTTACTTCTGAAAAATAAAATACAATCACGCAAAAGATTCTCACACAAGTGTCAATACAGTGTAACATTATCAGGGTCTACGTTTGACTGTTTTTAAATTTTACATTATAATTTTACATTATACACATATATATTACAGATGTGCGCTGACCCCCATGCTTTAGATCTGGATCCATCTTCTGGTTTTGGATCTGAATTTAAAAAAATAAAAAAAAAGATAAAAAGTTTTTAAAAACAGCTAAAATAGTGTAATTTTTGCAATCCCAAAATTCTGAATTGCAATCCGAACTACGAACCACTGGAAGATCAGAACCGCGACTGGGATTTATCCGGATTCATGAAATCCGGGTGGATTCAGATCTCTTTATACGTTTGTGTGTATGTATGTATAATATATATATATATATATATATAATGTATGTACACACATACATACAGTACACGCCCACCGTTGTTACTTTTTGTGTCAATATTGTGTGCGTGATCTCTGCCTTCGCACTTTATTAGTGATGTAGGTGTGCGCAGAACTTTACTTTCGCCTTGTATTGTCCCTGCTAAAACAGCGTAAATTCATAAAATAGAATGATCACTCTTTAGTTTGTTCATATTTTTGGGGCTGATAGAATAATGACTAATGGGGGAGTGTAGATTATATATAAAAATGAATATTCCAGGACTATAATAAAAACAGAAATGCTTGGGCATGTGATTTGTAACAAATACAGTAGCATGTATCGCAATTATTTTGGTGAAATTACCTAATTTCCTCCTTGTTGCAGTTTTACTCACTCACTGTGCTTGTTTTACATACTACAAGTCACCCAGGCACTCATCATTTAGGTTGTTTATATAAATAAAAAATTTGCATGTGGGTTACAGTGTAGGAAAAACTTGTCCCAGTCTTTGTTCTCCTTTTGAAGTCAGAATTCTAAAAATAATTGCAATTTCATTGTGTGACACCCACGTTTAGTTGTGACAGAAATAAATGGGTTGCTGGCACAAAGAATAACAAAATAATAACGTCAAATGATCTACAGTGAAATTTTAATGTGGAACTATTTACAGTATAACAGGGTGTAGAGGCAGTGACAGGGTCCAATATCACATAACAGGGCTGGTGGGTCTTTGTATGGGGAACCTATCTAACCAGTATGGTACCACAATAACAGTTGTGTTAAAGGCTTTCCGGGATGGTGTAAACAGAACAAAAGCGATAAAAATGCTTTATTACTAATACAATTCAGTGCGAGGAGTTTTTCTAAATATTGAATTGATACAAAATGATTTTAATACATGGGATGAGACCTGAGCTTAGAACTGGTGCATGTGTCAAGTCTGTGTGTCTGTGTGTGTGTGTGTGTGTGTGTGTGTGTGTGTGTGTGTGTGTTGGGGGGGCGCAGTCCTGTGCACTTCTTAAATTGTGTCCTCTATACCCTTTTATTTAAGTTTAATAACCTTTCTTGAACAAATGGCATTTTTACAGTCTCCACAAAATTAGACGCACCTCTTCCATAACGTGCAAGGTATGCCCTCACGTATCTTTCATTGGCCGGTGCACGACCACATCGCCATCTTGCTCTGGAAAGCCATAAGCTTTAGCAGAAATCCGTTCGCACCAGTTGGCACAAAAAGATTTTACTCTGCACCTCAGACATTGTGCACTTAGGGATCTATTCATCATCACTTAATGGCCCATTACACATGTGGAAACGCTAGTTTCCACATATATTAAGTAGCAGGCCATTTATCTACAGGGGACCACCTGATATTCAGCAAACTCTGAAAAGGACACTTGTGGTCGGAGCCCCGCTCCTTCCTATGGGACGGAGTTCCGGTGCCGCAAAGATGGATCCCTCTCCTCACTACTCCGACACAGAAGCCGGCGACAGGAGAGGTAAGTAACGCTTCTACAGAAGTAGCCGTGTTACTGATCGCAGGGACAGCTGTCTATCCCTTGATGATGAATAGACCCCCTCAGTCACCGATGTCCAAAAAGGAGATTGGTCCGCACTAAACTTACGTTGACCTCTGGTAGATCACAGGCAATAGTTACTTTTTTTCCACCTGGATACCGGTGTTAGGTTGTGGAGCTCGTATTGGGGCCCATCGATTGGTTTTGGATAACATCCATTTAGAAAAAAAAAACAAAAACATTTGTTTGGATGGCTAAATCAAGCTAATTTTTAGTTACTATACACCTACAGTATTTGGAAATTTGCTAGTTGTACAAAATAATAATAAAATATAAATATCACTTAGTATTTTTTTTTTGTACCCCAAGATTAAGACCCCTGATCTGAGGTGTACTGGAGGTCTTAGAAGTGGCCTTTTACATACAGATATACTATTATCTGCTTTATAATCTTTCTCTTTGGCAAGGCGCGTGGCTTGTTCCATAGTATGTTTATATGACAGCACTATTAAACTCAACAGGAAGAGTCATTCCATATATAATGTTTACACAAATGGTCTACTTATTTAGTTGATGATTATTTACGGAAATGTTCTACTTCCTTTCCTCTACCATAGAATAGTGTAATCGGACATAGAGATTACAGGAGGATTTGTGGATAGAGAAACACTGTGTCATTGCGGTTGCCTTCAGCCTATGTAACAAATATTATAATCTTTTAGTTTTTTTTTTAATGCAGTACGTTAATTTAAATGCCTTATTTATTCACATTTAACATTATTTAATCCTAGATGGATTATAAAATATACATGAAATTGATGGGAACAGTATCTCCTCCCAGCTCCAAGGTGATTTGTAATTCAGGTCCATTTGGTGGACCACTCCCTAAAAATTCCTGAATATCCATGTGTCCCACCATGTCAATGTGCCTTGTCGCTCAATTTTTTTTTTCTTTGCAGATTGAACTATAATGACCGAATTTTCATGATCACTGATCCCAGTCAAAAGAAATAATAAAACATTTTTTACTTGAGCTGCAATTTTACACTTTGATTTTTTTTTTTTTTAATGTTTTTGCTGGTCTGTTTGTTTATATATCTCTGTTATACTCCGTGTGTATTGTCCATTGTTCTCTATTCCAGCTGGTTTTAATCCCCTGGTTGTTTTAGAATAGGACATTAATAAGTATGAGAGGGGATTCTGTGGACAGAAGTGATTTATACTGCACAATACTGAATCCAAACTGTTTATCATCATACATTAGGTTTGGGCAACTTTCGCTGACTGAGAGGTGCCCAAATTGTCCATTGTTACCACATATGCAAGCAGTTTTTTTATTTTATTTTACATAAATATGTAATGTTGTAGTATTAGGTGTAGTGTTCACTTTACCTTTTGGTTGGTAAGCCAATGATTTGTTATGTTGGGGATTTTAAGTCAGCAGTCAACCATAGGATTGCGTGGGAATTACTCTTGCTTTTAGTAACAACTCACCTGTATATTCTTGTTTTTGGTATATAAATAGTAAACTCATAATATAATATACACACAAACTATAACTGTACAAATTCACATTTGAATTCACAACGATTGTGTACCCAGAAAGTCTCACATTAAGGGGTCAATGTATTAACCTTGCACTTTTCTTAGTGCTAAGAGATATTCTGCATCTCCGCTCACCATAGTTATGCAGGACGTCTTATTAGTCTTATTTTATTAGTGAGGGGTTATGGTAACTCACTCCCCCCAGCAACCTCTCATTTGCCTGTATCGCGTCAGTGCTGAGGCGCTATGGAATTGACTAACAGTGCCTGCGCGTGGATGTCGGAGGCCAAAGGACTGGTAAGTTACACAGATGGAGCTACGTCTTATTGGACAAACAACAAAAAAGCTCAGCTTTTCATCGCATAGTAATTGCCCATAACACAACATGCAGCAAAAAGGGGTTATCGCAACTTTAAATATTTACCACAAACTCTTTAATAACTGTAAATCTCAACAATTTAGTCATCAGAAATCTGATCAAAATAAGACCCAACCTGGGGCCTGATTCAGCTTGGATCAGCTAAGCACTAGAAACCTTTTTTTTTTTTTTCTACAAAAAAGGGTAAAAATACTCAGAAAATATGTGCGTGTCCTTATCTACTTGGATCATAGTAACTTCCACACTCCAGATAATTCTTCAGATGCTTATTTTATTAATTTCTGAAATGATGACAATGATTTCTCCCATTCTGTAACTAGTTCTAAGAGTTAAAAATTACAACAGTAAAAAAATAAGAGTGATCATTTATTACAGTTGATCAAACTTTAGGACCGGTTTTGACAAACGGTTTGAGATCATTTCAAGCATCTATTCCCATAAAGTTGTCACTTTAAAAATGTTAGAATGAAACTGTCTATACTTTGTATCTGACTGTGTCATTAGATTATTATACTATAACTATATTTTAACTATTTTATATTTGGGAAAAAAATGTTTTGGCTGTGATGTCAAGTACATGTGTTTTTTACTTGAGTTATATCTCCTTTTAAATAAAAGTGATTGAATAGAGTTTGGCACTATGATCACCGGATAGAAATAGATTTATCTTTTATGCATTATATAAAGTGTATTTATTTTTTTCATAAGTATGACTGATCGTGTAGGACCTGCAGAGAAATGGGGTCTCGTGATGTGGGCGGCAGGCTTATATGGATAGATCAATCCATTAACCAAAACACCATTAATTTATGTACTATGGAGAGTGATTTTATGATGGCGAGTGCTGAGTTTTGTGTTTTTGTTTTATTTAGGTAATGCGGTCACATGCCACTTTGCACCCCAGGCCTGGGAGTGGTGAGTGCCGGTTTGCACCCCAAATCTAGGAGTGGCAAGTGCAGTGATTTTATGAAATATATATATATATATATATGTCATTATTTCTTTATTTTGTGGGTTTATGTTTTGTGTTAACTTTTTTCTCATCTATACCATCTCCACTGCAGTACTATTGGAAATGTTTATTCGACAGGTAGTCAGTGGGCTGTGGTCTGTGGTATTCTCAGTTCTCCTGATCCACACGGTCAATTATGCCACTCCCATAATAATCTCACATGTATTATGTAACATTCGCTACATCTCCAAGGTATTATATTCTGAGCGGATTATCACACTTTCCTAAAATTGTCAGGAGAGTTCCAGGGGGAGCTAAAGGAATTATGGGAAGAAGAGAATCCATGGCAGTTCTACTGAATGTTAAACTCTGATGACTTAATAGCACTATTATAGAAACCAAGTAAAACCTTATAGAAATAAAGCTAAATTATACATTTGTCTTTTTACATTTACATTAGGAATATAGAATGTTAAATAAAAAAAAAATGTGTAGAAAGTGCTATCCAACATATTGCTATTTTTAAGTGCATTAATACCGTGCACGTTGGTAATTTACTAATATCCCAAGAGATCTGCAGAACATTGTTCTGTTCTATCTACCCTGTACCAGACACGCATTAATATAATTTGAAAAAAATATCTTTCTTAGAAAGCTACAAAAATTTATTTATGCCCCCCCCCCTCCTTATTTCCTGAACATCTGCTGTTCCTATATATAATCTTTAGCAGAGTTCTGGTCCTGCCTGTTACCACTTTATTTGAACCACAGAGGACCATAATCGATCAATATAAAGGCTGTGAATGGTATTTCGTAAATAATATTAAATTCTGTTATACTTTCATTAGCATATTTATGTGTATACAGTACAGGTTGAGTCTCCCATATCCAAAATGCTTGGGACCAGGGGTATAATGGATATAGGAATATTCTGTATTTTGGAATAATTGCATACCATTACGAAATATCTTGGGAATGGGACCCCAATATACACACATAATGCATTTATGTGTTATATACACCTTATACACACAGCCTGCAGGTCATTTTATACAATATTTTCAATAATTTTGTGGCTCCAACAAAGTTTGTATACATTGAACCATCAAAAAGCAAAGGTTTCACTATCTGTCATGCTAAAAAATATTCCTTATTTCGGAATATTTGGATATGGGAAACTCAACCTGTATATACACATTGTACACACAAGTAGAGTAGTGCTTAAAAAATATCAAGACACTTTTTTTTTAATTTACAGCATTATTTTCTGCTAAAGATTTTTTTTTTTTAATGAAGTAGCACCCTAATGTGAACCTTCCTGCGCCCAAGGGGTTAAAGGCTAGAGGACCCCACACATTTGCAGCGCATTCCTTTTCTGTTTATTGCTGTGGTTTTCCTAAACAGCATGGATTGCAGATGTCTGCGCATTTGACACCAAGATCTAGTTAAATTGAGTAGCGCCATAAATATGGTGTCACCGCATCATAAAATTATCGCACCTGCTTTATTGGGTTATCGATCTAAAAAAACGTTCAGTAATGGTGATAAGTTGAATGATAAAATCTGCTCGCTTGTATGTCATTTTGAAATATGAAGGTTTACTATGTAGACAGGTAAAAAAAAAAAAAATCCGGTAGCACAGAAATTATAATCCATATTCTAACGTGTTCCCTATTTAAAACCTGAACAGAATAGAAAAAAAATCAATTTGTCGGGGACCACATTTAGCACCTGATCAAAGAATCATCTGTGTATTTCAGGACCTGTAATAAACCTCCATTAGGTCAGGGCAGAAACACCAAGCGATCTTCCCAAGAAAACCCCTGCATAAGACCACATTTTTATTTTTTTTCCTAGACCAGTTTATGCTGCTGCTTGTGGTCACCGTTGACAAAAAAAAAGACTCCTTGTGGTTGCGTTCCTTTTTTTTTTTTTTTTTTGATGAGCTCAGTAGTGCTGTGTGCTGTATACTTATTGAGCAATTAATGCTAGTCGCTCGCCTTATTTAAGTAGCTTTAGCCATGGGGCTTGGCACTGCCACCATCGTCTCTGTGCCAAAAATTATCCGCAGCGACTGCCGCATACTAGTGCTAGAGGTTTGTCTAGAAAAATCCGCAGTGATTACGTCTGGGATATATATCACTCCAGAAGCCTTTCTGTTAATAAATATGTCCTGTTTTGATGTTGTGTTGTGTGTGTTTTTTTTTTTTCTTACTTGCTCTGTTGAAGAATTAGCATCCAAAAAAAAAAAACCAAAAAACAACCCACCTCCTCCATTCGCTTTACCACAGATTTGTGATTTCTGGGAACAATGAGATTGCCAGACAATGCAGATTTGAGAATATTACAGAATGAAATGCTCATCTTTTGGATGCGCCGTAGTTGTTGTTGTTGTTTTTTTTTGGGATGGGAGGGGGCATCTATGTAGAGCCAGAAGATGTATGATCGCGAGCTCTCGGGCTTTTGCCTGCAAGGGTTAAAAGTAAATCCCTAACTTATAACGCAAACACAGAAAGCAATCGTTGGCACTGAACACCACATTTTACAAATGCATGCTACCAGCCAAGCTGTGACGCTGAAAAAAGGATGGAATGGAGGAATCGTTTGCTTTAATTTTCTCTGATACAAATTGATGTTTTTTGGGGGGTTTTTTAAATCCGATTTTATATTATTTAGCAATGCTATGGAGAGATACTGTAATATTAAACTTAATATAATATATGTAAAATAAAATAATGTTCTACTTTCTGTTCATGTTTTAAATGCATGCTACACAAAGCCACCGCACAGATGTAGCAATAGATGACGGTGTACGGTGACTGGGTTCCAGTCGTGGTTTGGTTATCTGGAATATTTCCTATAAGCCAGGTACTTCTGGCGTTCAGTATCCAATTCATCTGTCGTTATTTTACAATTTTTTTTATGTGTGTGTGTATGCTTTTCATAGTCAAATTAATAAATTCCAGTAGTCCAGAAGGGGGTAAAGGTGTCATGATAAAGGAAAAAGTTTATCTCCGCATTAGTCCTCTGTGTCCTTTGATTTGGTATGCTGTGTTTTGATGGTAATAGAGGAAACTATAGATGAGATCTTTACAAAGAGCAATAATCCTTTAGAAAAAAAAATATAAAAAAAAAAAGAAGAAAGTCAGACTGTGGCTGGCTTCTGCGCCTCTTCGGTACCTTCCAGACTTCTACAGAGTGTTGGACCGGTGCCCATTGATGTCATGGAAACACTGAAATTACTGAGAATGATTCATGTCTATGCAGTTCTCTTTTCCTCCCCCACACAAACAGGAGTTGATTTAACCCCCCCAAAATATATACATGTATATACATATATTTACCCAGGATAGGGTTATGTGTAAAAAAAAAAAAAAAAAAAAATTCTATTTGTAGCCGATATGGTATACACTGTAAATGTGGGATTACAAACGAGGCTGCCTCATTTTTAAGCTCTCTATAAATAGTAAATCCTTAGTTATAGCTATTTGCGCCGTGGGAGAGCAAAAGCTATATAGATTATATATAAATATACTTTTTGTGTTGCTTGAAAAAGGGTTGTGTGAACCCGTAACATTGCATCTTTCTAATTAACCAACGTATAACCATGGTTTATGCATCAATTTGGATTGGAGTGCCATTTATTGTGGCTTTAGTATTGACTTGAATTTTTGGCACCCAACATAATATGGAATTTCTACAGTAGTGCACGCTTCTATCTATCTATCTATCTATCTATCTATCTATCTATCTATCTATCTACAGTACATTTCCATACAACATTTTTTTATATTATACATACTATCCATTTATTTAAATGTTATTGTTGTTTTTTAATTGTATATTTTATATGTCTGATTTTCAGTTTAAACATGTTGGCCTTTTTACATCATTTGGGATATGTATTTTTTTTCCTCTTAAACCATTTTGTATTTTTCTATTTGCAAATACATTACATTGAGTGCCAGGACATTATATTATGATATTTATATCATGAAATGAGAATTCACAGGTAGCACCTCTGCACGCTAATGAACAGGCCAATTTTTGTTTGTCGTGAATTCTTTGTTATTAAACATTTTTTAAACATCTTATAATGGATGACTGTTGATAATATGAAGGTGAATTTGAAATATTTGAAAATGAACAAACAGCTTGTATTTGTCAGCCTCTTTATATGAATCATACTCCATATAAGGAGGCCTTGAATTATAAGCAGCTTGTTCATTTACATAGTGAAATTCATGTACTATAAGGAACATTATACCACTGACTAAAATGAAAAAAAAATCTTTTAGAAGTCACTATGGTGTTTTCTTACCAAATTGAAAAAGTGATCTCCTTACACCGGATAAATATGATAACCATCATGGAACACAATGGGCATGTGACACAAATTACATCACTGTTTGCTAAATATATGGATACACTTTGTTGTATAGGAGTCATGTCACTTCTCTCCCGATATAAGGGATGTGGTAACGATTCACAAAACTACATGATATTCACACGTGTGTCACTTTTATATTGTATATGTATAATAGGGCTACTGTATATTAATTCTGCTGGAGGAGCAGCAAGACCACAGAATTTTGGGGTGAGACTCTTTGAGGTATTAAAGGCTGATACTTGTATAATTTAAATCTGGGGTTGTAAAACAAAATAATACATTTTGATATATATAATATGTTCCAGTCTCTTGGTTGAACTAATTGATAAGATATTAGGGGTATTTTGATAGACATAAATTAAGTGTTCACTTGTTACTATTTACATTATTTAAATAGGTCTCTCCACCCTGGAAGTAGACCCTGTTACAGACCCCAGAAAGTAAGGTAGCCTCAAAGATTTGCCCTACACTGAGAAAGTGGGTGGTCAGAGGGCTTGATGTCTTGATTTGCGATTAGTAAATACCTTTAGTAAAATTCCATTAAGTATGCCCTGATAATCTCACCAATCAGAGCCTCTAACTGAGGGTATTTGTGGTCCACTGATGTCACATCCTACTATTAATACTCCAGAGCCTTTTGAAAGCAGATATTCTTCCTGGTTACACTGATTACAATGCAAGAGGTTGTTCTAAAACGTGCAATTTACTCAAACTATTCTTGCCTAGTTTTTGGACAATCCCCTTCATGATCTCCTGACAAGTTGGCTGTGTTGTGACGCGTTTCGCATCATCACATCCCCACTCAGTGATAACAATAATCACATCATTGTAGAGTGGGGGCCAGGAGGTCAAGATTTGGCCAGATAACACTAATTGTATCAGCCAGACAACCCTCAGCCATGCCTATACTTTTCCTCTTTAGAAAAAAGGTCGATACACCTCTTTGTGAAACAGATGGTTAGTGGTTTATTGATGAATCTGAGAAAGAACTTCTCACAGTTTACCAGCCAGTAAACCGCTGAGAAATCAGTGATTTTCACCTGTGGTCTCTCTCTGATTCCCACATAGACCCCTAAAGGGACGACGGCTTAGCACACTAGGGGCCTCATTTAGTAACAAGTTTTATCACCAAAACGAGTGATAAATGTCACAGTGTATGATAAATGGTGCTCCAGCCAATCAGCTCCCAACTGTCAACTGTTAGAAAAATGACAGTTGGGAGCTGATTGGCTGGAGCACCATTTATCATACACTGTGACAGTTATCACTTGTTTTGGTGATAAAACTCGTTACTAAATGGGGGCCTAGGTGATGCCATTTTGAGATGATGGCAATGAAAAGTAGCAGAGCCAGAAAGGTTTCAATTTTCCAGATCCCTGCTGGTATGTATGTATCTATCTATATATATCTATATATATATATATATATATATATATATATATCCCGGCCTCTCTGTGTATGTTGGGTCCTCGGCCTAGGCTGCCATTTGGATGTTCCGGCTTTGTTTAGTGGGTGCTGCCGTGCCCGGGGTCATTTGTTTGCATCTAAGGCTGAAGCGTGCCAGCTAGCAGAAACACACCGCTTACAATGATAGCATGTTTCACAAATATATATCCAGAATCAGAATAAACATGTACTTTTCTACTTTCCCATTATGTGGTCTCTTAGGAACAGAAACTAAGTACCAGAAATTATCACATTAGCCTGCCAGAATACACGGGGGCTTTGCATTAAGCATGCATTTTTTACTTACTTCTAGTTACATTATGCTGTAGGGCAGGGTAACCACACAGCGCTACAGGGAATGGTATGGAAACATTTGTAGCTAAATGATCAATGGCAGATTATGTATACCGCTGAATATCTGCAAATCCAGGCAGATTTACTACACGTCCTCTGCATAACTAGCACACTCTGTCTGTAAGCTTCCCTACGATACATACCAGGGTAATGCTGTATTCTTCTGTACGTTTAGGGTCCTATGTGTATAGCGAGGCCCCGCAGACAACGCCTTTTGTCTTATGACTGGTACATGTACCCCGCCTGCTGCGTTTGGGACCGGAGGGCCTAGTTCTGAGATGCACACTGCCGCTGCTCTGTCATAGGAAAATAGGCAAATGTCGCCACTGCCTTGAGATGTATTGAGATTCCCATCGGCGGCCCTGCAAACCAAGCATCTGCGCAAAATGTAGTGTCTGGCATGTGCCCGAAAAGGGGGGCGTGGCCATGAGAAAAGGGGACGTGTCTTTAAGATGTGCCCCTTCCATCACTCTTGGTCGGCGTGCTCGGACGTGCCGGGCTGCCCTCAAGCTCCCCCTTTTCTGGGAATAGATGTCGGGCGCATATTCACCGGCGATGATCACTACACCGCAAGTTTCCCCACCGGCGGGACACTGAGGCCATCGGGTGGGGAAGGCACCCTGGCAGGTTGTTTTAGCGGGCGCCACCAAATGGGGTAGGGTGCATTCTGCCCTTCTAAAATCAGCAGGGCGTGGCGCCGCACTAAATCAGCCTAGCGGGAACGCTAAAAATGTCACAGCATCGGTTGCAGATCATACAGTTGTTGCAGTCTAGAGTAAACCTGTGATCCCGCAGAATGACCTTGGGAATTGAGACGCCAAATACCTTGCGTAAGGGCTCGCAGTCGCAGGGGGAGACACGGCCCCAAAATAGTCATGACACACCTGCGTTCCTTGCCGCCACTAGCTGTTACCTGACTGTCAATCACACGGTGAATAAATAATTGCTGCGAGCAACTACGGTAATGTACCTTAACGCATGTGCAGTGCGACACAGATGAATGCGCAGTTTACCGATACTCGCAGAAAGGTGGGAACAATTCCGGAAGGTTGGAACAATTCCAGAATCTCCATAATATGTTTGTGGTCATAGCAGTACAGCCATGGCCAAAAGTTTTGAGAATGACACATGTATTGGTTATCACAGTTTGCTGCTTCAGTGTTTTTAGACCTTTTTGTCAGAGGTTACTATTGTATACTGAAGTAATATTACAAGCCTTTCATAAGTGTCAAAGGATTTTATTGACAATTACATTAAGTTTATGCAAAGAGTCAGTATTTGCAGTGTTGACCCTTCTATTTCAAGACCTCTGCAGCTCGCCCTGGCATGCTGTCAGTCATCTTCTGGGCCACATACTGGCTGATGGCCACCCATTCTTACCTAATCAATGCTTGGAGTTTGTCAGAATTTGTGGGTGTTTGTTAGTCCACCCGCCTCTTGAGGACTGACCTCAAGTTCTCAATAGGATTAAGGTCTGGGGAGTTTCCTGGTCATGGACCCAAAATTTCGATGTTTTGTTCCTGGAGCCAATTAGTTATCACTTTTGCCTTATGGCAACAAAGGCATTGTTGATCACCAAACTGTTCTTGGATGGTTGGGAGAAGTTGCTCTTGGAGGATGTTTTGGTATCACTCTTTATTCATGGCTGTGTTCTTAGGCAAAATTGTGAGTGAGCCCACTCCCTTGGCTGAGAAACAACCCCACACAGGAATGGTCTCAGGATGCTTTATATGTGAAAATACCTGAATACAGGGGGTGGGGGGGGGGAAAGGGCAGTAATCCATGCTTACCTACCGTCCAGGAATGGCACTCTTCTAGGTTTGGGGACACCCAGCCGCGCACAGGCAGCCGATGACACGATTCGCATTGGATTGTGTCATTGTAGACCCATCCCCCGCTCCACAATGCCCGTAATCTCTGCATTGCATAGCGGGGAGGGGGGGGCACGATGACACGATCGCATTGTCACGCCTTCAGAATTGCCCACCTCTGCTTGGGTAGCTGTGAGAACCGCAAACCGAGTATTTTTTTTACAATCCCTAAATCCGTGAATGAATGGTTCAATATCTTCAGAATAGTGTATTTCACTAGTGACTCATTAAACCTCAAAATACTGGTTTTAGGGCCGGATTCAGACCCGGTCGCTAAGCGGCGAATGCTCGCTAGGGGAGATTATCGCACATGCGTATGCGTCAAAGTACGCATGTGTGAAACAGTCACTGCGGCCGGGAATCGTGCGCTGGTAGTACACAGACTGGACGCTACTATGAGTGACCGCGCCGTTTGTGGGTGGTGACAGGGGAAGGTGCTTGTGAACGGGGGAGTGGATGTGTGAACGCAGGCGTGTCTGGGCGTCAAAACGGCGTTTAATGGGTTTGCATAATTAGCAAAGTAGCGTCATTGAACACGTCACTTGGTTGTTTTTTAGCCTGAACTGATCACAGTGCTTGCGGTGGGGTAGGGTCTACCTCAATGGCTGAGAGCAGCTACGATGAGTCTCGATGTTACCGATTAATCAGACACTTCCTGGAGATGACGTGTGCTAAGAGAGAAAGGTGGGCGGCTTTATACTCCCGCGTACGCTCACAGCCGTCGCCCTCTAAGACATAGAGGGCGTCCTTAAGCCAGACAGTGCTATCGCAGGATTTGCATACCTGGCCCCTTTTGGCAGCGAGCGAGCGCAGCTTATAGTGACCGAGTCTGAATCAGGCCCTTAATACCATGCGTTTTATTAGCGGGTTTAATGCTAGTACGCAGCATATAACGGGGATACGACCGAAACCATCGGGCCCAATGCAGACTTGAACAAAAGTTGTTTTTGTTCATGTTATCTTGTGTGTTTTCTCAGTGCACTTCCTACGGAACCGATCCCAAGTCCTTAGCAACTCAGGCCCTGATTCAGAGCCGGACGCTCTGACAGAGCGCTCGCTCTGAATCAGGGCCGTCCCTGCTCCTTTTTGGAGCGGCCTCCTGCCCGCTCGCATAGCTGTGGGTGACCACCCACAGCTATAGCGAGCAGCCAAAATGATGGTCGTGATGGTCAAGACCATCGCGACCATCGGGCTTGCGACGAGACCCTGCTGTAGGCTCTCGCTGCCGCAAGCCCTGGGGTGCTTTTGGCTCTATCAGAGCCAAAAGCACTCCCACTGACATCACTAGGGGCCCATGGGAATGCCTCCGTCTGGGCAGCCACGCCCCCGGCACGCCCACCAAAGGAGGCGTGCTGTCAATCACCATCGACAGCACGCCCCCTTTGGTGCGAGACCCATAACGACGGCTTGGCCGTCGTTATTCGGGTCTCGCGCATGTGCATGACGGAGCCGGTTCCCTCGTGCGCATGCGCACTTGGGCAACATCGACCCGCTTGCGAGCGGGTCTGAATCAGGCCCTCAGTCACTTGCATAACTGGTTGGTCACGGGGCGTTTGCACATAAGCTGAGCTCATTGTTGCCATGTTGACGAAGCTGCGATCTTTGCACAGTTGTGTGTAAATACACCTGGTTCAGGGAGCATCTTTTGCACTGTTAATGACATCTGTGAAACCAAGCTCCGCCCACAGCGATGCGTACAAGTCCACATACAGGCAAATACCTGCTTGTTTATTTAGCATTTTTTCCTGCATTACATAATGTACGGCCAGTGGGCCGGATACATCACGGATCTCTATTGCGATTGCAGCTGCGATAACACACGCAGTTCTGCTGCAAAAATATTCTAATGTTGGCAACTGCTCACCCGGCATAGAGACGCCCACTACCGTAAGGCCTCGCAGTCCTGCGTATACATCGGTAACATCGGCCCCTCACGCATGAATTACAGCAGGTCTGACCTGTCTCAGAAATTGCAACTCTCATCGCACGCAGCGAGTACTCAAGCTGCGAATGCCGCTACAGTGGCTAATTTATGCACGCCCAGGAAATGCCGTTCAAATGGACAGACAGGCCTGCGTTTCTCCGACCACTTTCGTGTCGCTACCCCCAAACGCTGACGTCTTGTCACTCACTCTGCGATGGCTTTCTGTCTGCGTGCATGATCTCGGAGCTATCAAAATCCGGAGCTGCGCATGCGTACTAGGGTACATACGCATGCGCAGAACGCACCATCGGTCGACCTGCGTACGCTGTTGCATTTGCGATCCGTGATTAATCGGGCCCAATGTCAGTACAGGTGCCTGTCCTATCACCGTGCATATCTTACAGTATAATTCTGTGTTACTGTCGGTGCTGCATTTAAGGCTCCCGGTCAAAAGATATTGGCCCTCATTTAGCGGTCGCTCTGAATGTGGGCGGCCGCTTCTTTTTCTTTTAGTGCAGCCTCCTGGTCGCTAGCTAAGCCGTGGGTTACCACCCACAGCTTAGCGACTGACCAGGGTGATGGTCGCGCTGGTCAAGAGCATCGCGACCATCGGGGCTTGCGACGAGACCCTAAGGTTGGGTCTCGCCAACCGCAAGCCCCAGAGAGCTTCCTGCTCTGGTCAAGCAGGAAGCTCCCCACTGACATCACTTCTGATGTCAGTGCGGCTGCCCACAAAACGGCAAGCGTTCACTTGGGAACGCCTCCGTTTGTGTAGCGACCCCCCCGCCCCGCCTACAAAATGGGGTGAGCTATCAATCAACATCGACAGCCGCCGCTTTTGTAGTAAGCTCCGGAGCGAGAGAGATTCTCTCTCACTCCGGGGCTTGCGCACGTGCAGTGCGGCCGCTGCACCTGCGCAGGGCCTTAACATCGACCCGGTTGCAAGCACTCAGCGCTTGTGACCGGGTCTAAATGAGACCCATTGTGCCCACGGAACGATTGTACAAACGGAACGATTGTACAAACGATATAGATGGGTTGTTAATGACTGCAGATTGTTAACGATATATCGTTTGCAGCAAACAATCTCACGATGCATCGGCTGGAACATTTAAAAATAGTGGAGGGGAGTGGCCAGGATCAGGGACGACAAATCGTCCATCATCCATCGCATCGTTCATCGCGCACACACACGGAACGACGTGTGTCAAATAGTGAACAATAAGTCGAAATCTCTGCAGGATCAATTGATCAGCGACGACGATGTACGGCGGCTGAGGACGTGCATCGGCATCGTGATCAACCCCACACATGGCGCTTTTTACGCGATTGGTCATTCCAAATGATCGAAACCGGCCAAATGGTGTAAAAAAATCTCACCGTGTATGGGGGCCTTTAGACCAACGGTAATAAAATGTTCCAAAGTACATTTATCTCCATAGTGCACACTGAAAAATATCACTTTCCAGTGATGCTGGAGTCACTACTTTTTAATTCCCTTACATGATAATGGACCTGATTGTCTGACGGTGTTAATCCAGAACACCTTTACCTCCAAAATGTGTGATCTCTTCAAGAGCGCCAGACTCAACTGAGCTTTTTTTTGCGTGTAAAAAACCCCCTAAAGATCGTACTAATTAATTACACATGTTTTGCTCTGCAGACTTTGAAGTGTTTTATTGAATTTTTTTTTTTTTTTTTTATTAATTTTCCCCAATTTAGAGGAGTGTGCTATGATATATTTTCCAGAGCTACATGCCTCAGACCTCTCTATTAATGACTATGATTCGGGTAAAAAGTGTGACCTTTATGTTATAGTCTAGAGAACCAGACAGGCAGCGTTCAGAAGGCATCAGATCATTAAGGCTGGCACGGATCCTCCGCAGGATTTGGGCCTAGTTCAAATCCTCGCTCCAGTGGTGTAAAACTTAGAAACCGGTGGCAAAAGTCCAACCCAATTTCTCTTTCCCAGGTGCCTGTTCCATCATGATGCTGATCATGAAGGGAGTTTACTCCAGGGGAAGTGTGAAAAGGAGAAGCCTGATTTTCCTGCAGCTAGTTACCCAGAATGCTACCAGGAGAATCCGTGATTGATTAAGCTCCGTTCTCACCAATAAGTGTCACTGTGACACGGGGCGGCTTGCAGCTGCTGTCATACGAACAGGCAGCAGTTTTAATGAACAGCTTTGTTTTGCTAGAAAATAAGTCATATTTATAGAAGTACAACGTGGCCTGTAGTGTGCGGGCACAGAAGGACTGTGACTGGACAGACGGCCCGATTAGTTGCACTTTTTGTTATCTGAGCTATTCTTCTCGCCGGTCCTGTTCCTGCTGCGGCAATTGGTATTTCTGTATTGCTGGGGAATTCTGTTTGTGCTTCTGAAATGACAAAATGCCAGTTGCATTATGTGTTTTGACCTCTTATACATATAGCATAATCCAAGCATAGGATCTATCCATCACCTTTATTCATATATAACCCGTACACAGAATAAATTAATTTACAACATAATTCAGATGCTAACAAGGACTTAAAGCTCAAGAATCATTAAACAAGCTCTGCAGCACCTAGTGGCAACAAATGGTACTACATCAACTCTATGTTTGTATAAGGCATGCTTTAACTCTTTTGGAAATTAGGATCCACATGCTACCTACAACTACTACGGTTATGTGGAAAGCATTTTAAACCAGCTTTAGCCCAGCAGTGTAAAATGTATTTAGAATATGTGTTTGATGATAGAAAAGATGTATATCTCAATAACTGGAGTATTCACATTCTATTCCTAACTGGTCATTCTCACACCAGTCCATGGGGACCTACGGCAAGCCCTGTTTCTGTACACGTCAGTCAAAATTAAACCATCTCACAGTTTACTTGTGCTGGATGCATTTTAAAGACCTATATTCGTTCTAGAAAAACAAAAAGAGCTTGTGATTAATAAGTTGCTACTACCAAAATGAACTAACGTTAATAATATATGTGCAATTTACAAAGTGTATTAATGCTGATTGGTATATAGGAGACACTTCCTCTATGTGAGCGATGATTTTGCTGTGAGGTGTGGTGCAATCTGCTAAAAAGAAAAAAATACAAATAAAACTCCTGCTAGTGCAGTAATTACTAATTAGTATCAATAAATAATGAGAACTTCAATGTACAATATATCTGTGCAGCAAAAGTGATTAAGAATTAAGCTTATCTGGTTTGTCTTTTGCTTTTTCTCTTTTCCAAGGTTTGATTTCCTTATTGCCAGGAGAGATTTACCAACATTACCATAGTGTAGTATGTTTAGAAACAATGTCTTCAATTAGCATTTAGGGGTCTATTTACTAAGCAGTGTTAGGAGACAAAGTGAAAAGTGATAAGAAAGTGATAAGGTGCCAACCAATCAGCTCCCAACTGTCATCTCACAGGCTGTGTTTGAAAAATTACAGTTGGGAGCTGATTGGCTGGCACCTTATCACTTTCTTATCACTTTTCACTCTGTCTCCTAACACTGCTTAGAAAATAGACCCCTTAGAAATATATTGCCCGTACATTAAAAACAGTAAGAAACTGCTTATATGGTGATGATATAGTTCTGTTGGACCAAAGAAAGTCCCAAATATTCAAAGATGTAAAGAGAAATTTATATGGATAAATTCCTGAGAGACTGGGTGATGTAACAAAAGATCAATAGCACCAACATGTTAGCGCAGCAGCTTGCAGAATTAATCAGGGGGCATAAAGCAATAGAGGCACAGGCATTCATTTATACCTAATATGCACTATTGCACTATCTCAGGGCCTGCTACAGCTTGGATCTCAGTTGATATTACGCAGGCAAACGGCCGATTGTTGTATTCTGCATTGCAGTGCGCGAAACCGGACGCTGCGGTGGGGACAGAATGAATGACAGGAAGTGCCATTTGTGGGTGGTAACGGGGGGTTGGTCGGCCGAACGCAGGCGTGCCAGTGCGTCCGCACGCTGTTTCAGGTATCCACTTCGCAGCCATACGCAGTGCGAGGTCTCTTAGTGTGCGTGGCTGTTAGCAATTCCTGAGTAAGGAATATGCCGATATCCAAAATACCCCTGGTCCCAAGCATTTTGGATATGGGAGACTCAACCTGTATTACGTCTCAATTGCCTAATCTACTTAAGCGGTATACACAGATTGACAACTTAGGGCCTGATTCAGACCCTCTCGCAGTGCGCACGCGAGCCCAGTAGCGAGTGAGAACTTCACTCGCTCCGGGGCTCGCAACAAAACGGGGCGGCTGTCGATGTTGATCGACAGCTTGCCCCGTTTTGTAGGCGGGTAGTGGGGGGTGGCTGCACAAACGGAGGCGTGCCCGAAGGAACGCCTGCCGTTTGTGGGCGGCCCTACTGACATCACTCGTGATGTCAGAAGTGAACTTCCTGCTCTATTACAGCAGGAAGTCCACTCGGCAGTGCGAGTGCTGAGACCCTACCTTAGGGTCTCTTCGCAATGCCGATGGTCGCGATAATCGCGACCATCGCCAGGCTGCCCACTAAAGCTGTGGGTGGTCACCCACAGCTTAGCGAGCGGCCTGGAGGCCGGGGAAAATAAAACCCTCGCCCTGATTCAGAGCGAGCGCCTCTGAATCAGGCCCTTCGTTTTTATACTTGAGGCCGCTACTGCCTCATCATACATGTGTAAATGTTGTCTGTCTTTGTTTCAGTCCCTTCATATATTTTAAAGAATACAATAAAAGTTACATTTTATTATTAATCAGGTAGAACTTGTGCCCCAAACAAAAAGAGAGTACTTTCTTTCTATACATTTATAGCTATATAAAACCATAATGTAGGTAAGGTTACATCACTTACAATTAGTAATAAGGAATACAGAAGCCATCATATATAATCATATATTACGCAGTTTACCCACCCTGCCAGACAACAATGGGCACCACTGTGAATCTATATTTTTGGGTGGGAAAAATTACAGTCTTCCCAACTTGTCCTATTTTCCCGATTCCTGAAAAGGAAAACTGCAACGTGCTGTGGGGGGTGTCCTGCGCTCTGGATTTGAACCCTAGGCCCTTTTTCAATTTGAGGCGAAAAGCCGTTTTAGTGCGTTTTTGGCCGAAACTTTTTGCCGATGACGTAATTTCACCAGGCGGAAAAGTATCGCCTAGGCAGAAAGTCAATACAATGTAATAGGTGAAAAAGTTTCGCCTATGAATAGCAGGCGGAAAAAAGTGCAGAATTGGGGTTTTGAGGTGCAACATTGCAGGAACCCCCGTGCAGCCTTCAGACAGTCCCCCATAGGTAAACTGTGTCAAAAAAAATTAAAAAACCACTTAAGAACACCCCCAAAAAAATCACTTTGAATTTGGAGGTGAAAAGAAAAATGTTGGGGGACAAAGTTAAAAACTAGCGCACTTGACTCTGGGGGGGTCCCCAAGTATGGCCCAGGTGTTTTTTTCATTGCAGGGGCTTGCGGCAGGTGGATTTTTCACGATTTTTAAACTTAACTTTAGCAACTTTAAAATATGCTGGCCCCCATTTTCAGGTACCCCAAATTTGCTGAGATAAGTTATTTTCTGCAAAAAACCTCCAAAATACTATTCTTCACCACTTATACAAAAACGCTATTTAGCAGCTATTGAGCCCGTTTAAAAACACCAAATACCTTTGGCAAGCCAAATCGGGGGGTACCATAACTAACCCCATGTCAGAGCATCTTTTGGGGGGTATCAGACTGATTTCCCCAAATCTGACAGTACTTTCCGCTTGTTTACGTTTCACCGGGTCCCGTTTTGGCGTACTTTCAAATTGAATACGGGGATACGCGGGCACATGCGCGATACTTTTCCGCCTGCAAAACATGCGATGTAGGCGAAAAGTCTGGGAGGCGGAAAAGTATTGCGGGTCTGCTCAAATTGAATACGGTCCTAGTATGTTAGGGTCCTACCTTACAGAGGTTACCTGGATATGGTGGGTAGGCCCATAACCTTGGCCATGATTATGCACCTGTGATCTGTCTGTTTCTGTGCCTGCATATCACATGGGAGTAAACATTGCTCCTGATGTGCTGGACTGCCCCATTTCCCCTAAAACGAAGCTTTGAATGCAGTGCTGCACTCACAACGGCAGGTGCACATAGCTCCTGTTCACTGCTGCACTTCAATGCAAGATGGATGGACAGAGCCCCCCCAAATCAGGACTATCCTGCCATCCCTACTTCAGCCTCCATTGAAGTGGAGATATTCCAGACACATTTACACCAAAGTGTCAACTGTGCTCTTGTTAAATCCAGTTATTACCAAAAGCAGAAGTTATCATGATGAGACTGTAATCTGTGTATATAGAATCATTGCAGGGGCACGTACCTTTATATACATTACTCTATGTTACTGCATATGCCTATGGTTAACAGAAGACTGACATTGGCTTCCATCCTTTTTTGCAGGTAAAGCAGAGAGAAGCTCGTACACCTGCTACGGAAGAGACTCGGAGATACAGGGCTGCCATCAGGTAAGACATGTCTTGCTAATATGTTGTACTGTTAAGCTTTGTTTTTATGGAGTAACTCCAACAAACAGTTTAGTTTTTGATGGAGTTTAAAATTAAACCCAAACTTTACTTCCTACACTTAAATGGCTGGAACCGCCAGCTGGTCCTAATGGGTGTAATGGTCCCAGACTGCACTCCGCTCTTCCTCACCTGGATAGAAACTATAATAGATGAGGGTGTTGACCCCCAGTGTTAGGGCACTGGCACCCAGGTGGAGCGGGGAATGGAGCATGGCATGGGAGCAGATGGCGGATCCAGTTTGTGGTCAAGAGGTCTTCAGTAATGATGTCACCAGTCACTTTGTTGACCTCACTTTGCCGGCACCAGGTTCAGGAACATGGCTGAAATGCTACTCCGAGAATTTAACCCGAACAGATGAAACGCTCATTGCAGCATTTCAGCTGCCTTGGGACACTGACATAGTGACTGGTGACATCATCACTGTCGATCTCCCGTCCTCAACCCGGTAGATCGAGTGAATAAAGCATAATGGGTAGCTGAAAGGGTATGCAGTCGGGAAACCGGCGGACCTAATCCCGACAGACGGCTTCCCGACTGCTTAATCCTGGCGAGGGTTAAATGACGCCGGGAGACCAGTGCCCGGCATCCCGATTGAAGGGGAAGGGGGGGATAGCGTTAGGCAGCCCCTGGGGGGGGGGACTTAGGGTTAGGCACCCCACCGGGGGACTTAGGTTTAGGAGGCTAGGAAGGGGGTTAGGTTTAGGAACTTAGAGGGGGAAAGGTTAGGGTTAGGCACCCCTAAGGGAGGGTTAGGGGGTAGAATTAGGTTAGGCAATACTTACCTTGGACGATCAGGATTTCCTCCTCTGCCCCAATACCGCTGTCGGGATTCCAACCGCTGGGCATGGGTCCGGAAGTAAATCAACTGATTCCAATGAAAGTGTGGGTTTAATTTTAACTACTAATACCAAAAATTTGTCCTTGTGTGTTTGGTTGTTGATTTTTGGAGGCGCTTAATCTAATCAGAGAAATGATGGTCATATGGAAACCACAGAACCTGGCATGGAATTTACTCTAGTATTGTAGATGGCAAACCTTGGTTTCATGTGGTCTGTTTGTTATTAATGTGTCAACTTTGTTTAAAGGGACTCTAGCCCTGTGGTTTTTTTTTTTTTTATAATTTCCTTTTTTTGTATTATAAATAAATATGAAGGGATGATTATATAAGACTTCATCTAGTTTCTGTAATGTTGTTAGTATATTGGCTTGCGGCACATACCATTCAGTACCGTTCTATTGTCTTACTTAGAATCCCTTCTCCTCCTTCCAGAATCTATCCTGTCAGTGAGGTATGATAAGCCTTTCGCAGGACTATAGATTGGGGGCATATTAGGAATATTATGCACTGGCCAGGACTCAAATCCGGGCCAACTGCTTGGAAGGCAGCTATGCTCACCACTATACAACCAACGCTTTTCCAATGGATTTGGGGCATGGCCCTGAGGCGAGGAATATGAGTGACATCATTGGGGTGGGGAATGTCGTCATAAGAGTCATAGCCAGATCTGCAAGTTACCGGCTTGCAAGGTGGCAGACACAACCATCTGAGTCTGTATAATGGGATAACCAGACCAACCTGTATCACAACAACTTGTTCCCTACATCTATAGTATTAGAAGCTGCCAATTATGCACTTGAACTCGCATATTATATCACAAATCATAATTCTAACTATTTTATTCTGTCTAAGAGTGAGATTTATACAAACAGATTTGTTTAAACAGTCTCCCTTTATTCCCTTCAATACACATTTTAGTCCCTTGAACTGGTTTCCTATTTTTATACATTGTCCCTTTTTTCATCCATGTGCTGCCTTTCCTTATCCTTGCTCTGCCTCACTGCCTTGCTCCCTCTCATCATCTGTGTGCTGCCTCACGTGTGCTGCCTGGCTCCCCCTCCTCATCCATCTGCTGCCTTGCTCCCTCTCATCGTCTGTGTGCTGCCTCACGTGTGCTGCCTGGCTCCCCCTCCTCATCCATCTGCTGCCTTGCTCCCTCTCATCGTCTGTGTGCTGCCTCACGTGTGCTGCCTGGCTCCCCCTCCTCATCCATCTGCTGCCTTGCTCCCTCTCATCGTCTGTGTGCTGCCTCATGTGTGCTGCCTTGCTCCCCCTCCTCATCCATCTGCTGCCTTGCTCCCTCTCATCATCTGTGTGCTGCCTCATGTGTGCTGCCTTGCTCCCCCTCCTCATCCATCTGCTGCCTTGCTCCCCATCCTCATCTGTGCGCTCCCTCACACACTCTCCTCGATCATGTGCTGCCTCGCTCACTCTAATTATCCATGGACTACCTAACTCCCTCTACTCGTCTGTGCATTGCCTCCCTCAACTCATCCGTGGGCTGCCTTTCTCACTCACCTCTTCTGTGTACTGCCTCATCCCCTCTCCTGATCTGTACACAGCCTCATTCCCTCTCCTCGTCCTTGCACTGCCTCCCTCCTCCCCATTCTTGCTCTGCCTCACTCCCTCTCCTCATCTGTGTATCTGTGTGCTGCCTCGCTCCCGCTCCTTATCTGTGCACTGTCTTACTTCCTCTCCTCATCCGTTTGCTCCCTTGCTCCCTCTCTTCATCTATGTGTTGCCATGCTACCTATCCTCATCTGTGCGCTGCTTTTATTCATCCGTGTGCTGCATCAATCCATCTCCTCATCCATGTGCTGCAACAATCCATCTCATCCATGTGCTGCTTCGCTCCCTCTCCTCATCCATGGCCTGCCTCACTCCTCATCTAAGCGCTGCCTTCCTCTCCTCATCTGTGCACTGCCTCTCTTCCTCTCCTCATCTGTGCGCTGCCTCACCTTCTCTCCTCATCTGTGCTCTACCTCGCTCCCTCTCATCCTTGCACTGCCTCCCTCTCCTCATCCTTGCACTGCCTTGCTCCCTCTTCTCACACTTACTCTGCCTCGCTCCTGCACTGCCTACCTCGCATCATCCATGCGCTGCCTCACTCCCTCACAGCTGTGTACTGCCTCACTCCCTCACAGCTGTGTACTGCCTCACTCCCTCACAGCTGTGTACTGCCTCACTCCCTCACAGCTGTGTACTGCCTCACTCCCTTTCATCATTTGTGCACTGCCTCTCTTCCTCTCCTCATCTGTGCACTGCCTCTCTTCCTCTCCTCATCTGTGCGCTGCCTCACCTTCTCTCCTCATCTGTGCTCCACCTCGCTCCCTCTCATCCTTGCACTGCCTCCCTCCCTCTCCTCATCCTAACACTGCCTTGCTGCCTCTCTTCCCCTCCTCATCTGTGCACTGCCTCTCTTCCTCTCCTCATCTGTGCGCTGCCTCTCTTCCTCTCCTCATCTGTGCACTGCCTCTCTTCCTCTCCTCATCTGTGCGCTGCCTCACCTTCTCTCCTCATTTGTGCTCTACCTCGCTCCCTCTCATCCTTGCACTGCCTCCCTCTCCTCATCCTTGCACTGCCTTGCTCCCTCTTCTCACACTTACTCTGCCTCGCTCCTGCACTGCCTACCTCGCATCATCCATGCGCTGTCTCACTCCCTCACAGCTGTGTACTGCCTCACTCCCTCACAGCTGTGTACTGCCTCACTCCCTTTCATCATCTGTGCACTGCCTCTCTTCCCCTCCTCATCTGTGCACTGCCTCTCTTCCTCTCCTCATCTGTGCGCTGCCTCTCTTCCTCTCCTCATCTGTGCACTGCCTCTCTTCCTCTCCTCATCTGTGCACTGCCTCACCTTCTCTCCTCATCTGTGCTCTACCTCGCTCCCTCTCATCCTTGCACTGCCTCCCTCTCCTCATCCTTGCACTGCCTTGCTCCCTCTTCTCACACTTACTCTGCCTCGCTCCTGCACTGCCTACCTCGCATCATCCATGCGCTGCCTCACTCCCTCACAGCTGTGTACTGCCTCACTCCCTCACAGCTGTGTACTGCCTCACTCCCTTTCATCATCTGTGCACTGCCTCTCTTCCCCTCCTCATCTGTGCACTGCCTCTCTTCCCCTCCTCATCTGTGCGCTGCCTCTCTTCCCCTCCTCATCTGTGCGCTGCCTCTCTTCCCCTCCTCATCTGTGCACTGCCTCTCTTCCCCTCCTCAACTGTGCGCTGCCTCTCTTCCCCTCCTCATCTGTGCGCTGCCTCTCTCCCTCTCCTCATCTGTGCGCTGCCTCTCTCCCTCTCCTCATCTGTGCGCTGCCTCTCTTCCCCTCCTCATCTCTGCGCTGCCTCTCTTCCCCTCCTCATCTTTGCGCTGCCTCTCTTCCCCTCCTCATCTGTGCACTGCCTCTCTTCCCCTCCTCATCTGTGCACTGCCTCTCTTCCCCTCCTCATCTGTGCGCTGCCTCTCTTCCCCTCCTCATCTGTGCGCTGCCTCTCTTCCTCTCCTCATCTGTGCGCTGCCTCTCTTCCTCTCCTCATCTGTGCGCTGCCTCTCTGCCTCACTCACCTCATCCATGTGCTGCCTCATGCCTCACCTAATCCGTGTGTGCCTCATCCCCTCTCCTCATCCCTGCACTGCCTCGCTCCCTTTTTTCATTCTTCCCCTGCCTCGCTCTCTCTCCTTGTACTCACCTGTGCTAGCCACCATTAAGCAAAGAACATGATTCAGTGTCCTGTTAATGAGCAACTTACCTACTGATATAATGTTTTTAGTGGTGACTGCTGAGGATGTATTTGTAAAGCACAGTTTCTTTAAACCATTATTGGCAAAGATGTTAGGCTATGCATGTGTCACATATACTTTATGCCAGGATGATGTTCAGTCTTGTAGAGATTGCAGCTCAGAATATTGGGGTCCATGTTCTAGAAATAGGAGTATATAAAGTTACCCCAATCATATAATTTGTTCTTGCTGCTGTTCTTTTGAGACAAAAGGATCTGACAACGTAAATATTTGATTTCAGTCATCCCAGGATAGCTGGATAATATGTTAATCTGTGTGTAAATGGAATATATACCAGGGCAGTATCTCTTAAATTAATAAAACTCAGGTTAAACTCGCTTGTAATAAATTATGGGCCTCATTTATCAACGAATAATATTCTTTGAGCAATATTCATTTTATCACTCGTTACTAATTATAAATGGTGCTCCAACCAATCAGATTCTGTCATTTTTCAAACACATGACAGTAAGGCGGGGTGCTTTTAGAGAGGAGGGGGCCCGTGTGCAGGCTCCGATCGGACCCCCTCCTCTCTGGTGGCACAGTAGACTCTGGCATGTCGCTCGTGCTCCATTCCCGGGAAATCTCTACTGCACATGCGCGAATCCCCGGGGAAATGGCCGCGGTGGCCATTTTCCCGGTGATTTCTGCAGAGCCGCAGCCAGTGCCGGCCTGACGGAGAGGTAAGTATATTTAATTGGGTGCAGGGTGTGCGGTGTGTGGGCCCCCCTGGGGCCACCCAGGGGCCCGTGTGCACCGCCCACCTTGCACTCATTATAAATACGCCTCTGCAGTGAGGAGCTGATTGGTTGGAGCACCATTTAAGATTAGTAACAAGTGATAAAATAAATATCATTTGTGGATAAATGAGACCCTATATTTTGGACGTTTAATATTGTTTGCTTTGCAGTCTTGAAGATTTATCTTGTTCTGTAAACAAAGAGGTTTGTGTCTTGCTTTAGCCACAGTGGCAGTATACAGGTACATACACAGGGGTGCTTATGACACACTTGCCTACTTTTGAAAAGCATTTCAGGGAGATTGTGAAAGCAGCACCTGTGAGCGCGGCGGTAAAGTGGATAGTACTGCTACATCTGAGAGGTGTGTCATAATACTGACTTACATCCAAATGTAATGAGCCCCAAAGCAGTTAGTAAGATCTACTTGTTGATCAAAAAACACACGGATACCTTTCCGAATATGCATGTAGCTATAGGGATCATTGTGCCTTATACCCAATGCAGGGAAATTATACTAATGATCCCATTTGAATGTATATATCTCTGGTTTTTGTTTTACATAACAGTGTCATAATGGGGGTAAGTTGCAATCAGGGAGATTACTGGGCTCTTCAGGGAGACAGGGAGATTGCTATTTCAGGGAGTCTCCCTGACAATGAGGGAGAGTTGGCCAGTATGGCTTATGATTGGATAGCAATTGATTGTAAGCCATTCATTGGAATTGGAAATTAGATGTTGTAGTGGCAGACATGTCCCTTTTTTCACTGTTACTAGAGTCGCGCCAAGTAGCCTCCTCGGCGCGCCAGATCCTGTGCAATTCCGCCGCTACCCCACGTGTCTCTTTTTTTGGTCAAAATGTGAGTCTTATTTGCATAATTAAAAGAAGCAACAACACTATATTGCTAGTGTACACTGATCAATTTGGTGTGCGCCTGGGTACGACTGAGTCTGAATCTGTGTATAAAGGACAGCCACTCCTTTCCCTCATGCCAAGTTCCGTTGTTCTTCACCTGCAACCTTGTGAGCGGCATTTTGCGAAGTCTGCGATGCAACAAAGACGCAAAATGTAAAGAAACATACGGTATGCCACTCCTCTCGGCACGCCTCAGTCATGCTATAGCGTACGGACGTCCAGTAAGTGAGGATACATCTGTATAGTAATATGCTCTCACACACAAAGTGTGCAGACTCTTTCCAACGCTTGATGGATTGGGAACTTTTCTAGTTGGTGCAGTAGTCTCTAGTTTGGGTCTCATTTCAGCAATTGGCTTCCTCAAGTTCCTATCGTTTAGTGTTCAGACTGCCTCGACGTCCACTGTCACGTAGGTCGTACCCTCATCCACAGGTCACCCACTGCCACACAGATCACCCACTGTCCTGGATCACATAGGAGCAGCAGCATTTTTGCTAGAGAACGCATGCTGTGAAGCAACTAGGCTGGAGAAATCCCACAGACTGCCCGAGCCCTGCCAAGCGCGCTTGTTGCGCCTTTACTGTATTAAACATTAGCTAAAGTATTTACTGAAACGGCTACAGATGGATGCCATAGCTGTGTTCCATGTTTACTATAGTACAATTCTGTGGGTGAAAAAAACTGTTTATTGAAGTATTTAAAGTCAAGAATGACCCTTTTTTTTTATGTCATGGAAAGATTGTTTTTAGCTAAAATAGCATTTGTATTTAATACTATGCAGGAGTGATACTCAAAAGATGGAGCATCTCCCTGCGTTTGCTTAGCCAGCTCCAGGTCACCGCGCCGGAATGGCCAGCGCTTTACTGATATCTCCACTACGCCTCAGTGTGACGCATGCGCTGTATGAGCTTTTAAGGGTTTTTGGTGCATGTGCTGTAGCCAGGCTTGCTTACCCTCCCAATTTGGCCGGGAGCCTCCCGGAAGCCTGCGACCTTCCCGACCTCCCCCCAAACTAGAAACCACCGCAACGGGGGGGCCGGTGACGCGATTCACGCCGAATCGCGTCATCGTGGCCCGACCCCTGCTTCACAATGCCAAAAATAACGGCATTGTGAAAAGGGGGCGAGGCCATGATGACGCGATTGCGCAGCCCCGCCCACAATATGCAGTAAATGGCCGGCTCCGCCCCAATGGGATGTCAATGGGCGGCCCCGCCCCCCCCGCTGTTAGCCGACAATCCCGGAAGGCTGGAGCTGATTGTCGGCAAGTATTGGCCGTAGCTCGACTCCGTGAACATCGGCAGTGCGCGCGACTCTGAATCGGACCACATGGGGCGCTATAATAGTCTAATGCAGTGGTTCCCAAACTTTACTGAATCTCGGCATTGTTTTCATGGCACCCCTAAGCCAAAAGTTTGTTATTGAGAAATTCAGAAATGTTGTATAGTGAAGTAAATTGTGCTGCCCTGTCATCCTTAGGCTCAGTTATGTGGTGGGGGACAGGTTTGCACTTCTGTTTGTCCTCATATTTACATTATTACATTGACCATACATAATTTGTTTTGGTGCTGGACCACCAACCTGAGGCACCCCTACAAGTGTCCCAAGGCACCCCAGGGTGCCACGGTGCACAGTTTGGGAACCACTGGTCTAATGTGGTATATGCGATAGTGGTGCTACTTCTCAGTTTCATACGGTTATCGCCATTAGAGGTTCAAAGATCCGTGACCTTTTGTCCATTCACCTGACGTTGGGTAATTCAAGCTTCTGGTGTTTTGGCTTCCCTGGTATTGCATAAGGTGCCGCAGTGGGAGGAGTGGCGCTGTTACAGTATACTGTGTTAGTATACTGTACAAATGGCGCGGTCAAACAGCCCAGAACATCAAGAGCGGCTCACATTGATAACTTGCCAATGCAAAGGAAACGGGTGGTCGGGTCGGTTCTAATAGAAGAATCACTACGTGTTAGAAAATGAAATTATCGGTTTAAGTAAGTCACGGGCGCCTGTTTGCTGTGCATCTCTGTGTTTACCATGCTCTAAATTATTTATCATTCTAAAACATGTTTCTCTCTTGCTTAAAAGGAACACTGGAGCCATGTATGCCGCTTTGATCTGAAAATAGAAGTGAAAAGCTTTAAATTGGTCAAATGGCAAACACTCTGCTTGTAACACAACGGCCATAAATTAACTCTTGGCGGCTCTGTAGTGTTCTGTGAAAATAGGATGGTGGTACGGGGATAAAAATGTCTGTCAAAAACTGATTTGTTCTTTTTTTTTTTTATTTGTCTTTCAATTGTTTTTGGCTTAATGTCAAGGCCAACAGACTCACCGCATCAGCCCTCTCCAGGGATGTTTGCATTAGCCGGAGAACCTACAGTAAGAACGCTTTCACGAAGCAGGCAGACATCAGTGCTCCTTTTCGTCTCCGCGTCCTTTATCTCGTCTCGTAGAACGTCTATGTACAGTACTTGCTTGTTTAAATGCTTGTAACTCTTTGTAATACCTTGTTGTACGTTCGTTCGAGACAAGGAGACCTTTTATTTTTTTTTTCTTTAATTTTAGAGTGCTTTTTTTGTTTGCCCCCACTTATGGAAATACTGCTCGTAACCACGTTTGGCAGAGAACATAAATACATTGTGCAGAGCTTAGCGTGGAGAAAATAAACATACATAAAGGAATATAATCATGCTTTGTTACACATCTTCTATATCTGTGTACTGTATGTTCAGTGAACAGCAGTGTGAAATGGATTATGATTTTGACAGTAGAACTTTAGGCGGGGGATACTTAACTACCTAAACAATTCAGTATTGCTCTGGTGCGGGGACAACTGCTCTGAAAAGTGTCTACTATACAGTCTGTCCCCTCTATATGCCCCTTATATGCCATCAGATCCTTCTAGATACCCCTTACGTACCATCAGACCCTTTCACATGCCCCTTATGCGCCTTCAGACCCCTTCAGTTGCCCCTTATATGACATCAGACCCCTCTACATACTCCTTATGTGCCATCAGACCCTTCCACATGCCCCTTATGTGCCATCAGACCCCTTCAGATGCCCCATATATGACCCCTCTACATGCCCTAATTTGCTATCAGATTCTCTTCTACGCCATCAGCCACCTCTGTATACCCTCTATATGCCATCAGACTACTCTGCATGCACCTTATAATTCATATATACCGAATAAGATTTCCCTTTCTAGTGTTCACTCTAGGTCCGGCGGCAGGCAGGGTGCCGGACCTAGAGTTTAGGGCACTTCTGAGCGCGGCAAAGGCACGCCCGAAAAGGGGCATAGCCAATGAAAAGGTGGCGTGTCTTTATGACGCATCCCCTTTTCATCACTCCTGGGGGCATGCCCGGCACTTACGGACTTGCCGGGCAGTCCCCAAGCGCCCGGCATCCGTTCACCGGCGGTGACCACTACTCTACCGTTTTCCCCACCTGTGGGACACTGCGGCCCGAGGGTGGAGGACAGAACCCGCAGGCTGTTTCAGCGGGGAGCTGCGTTGGAGGGCAGGGTGCTTTCTTCCCTTCAGAAATAGGGCAGGGTGCGGCGCCCCGCTGAGGCAGTCTAGCGGGAACGCTACTTTCATTTACCTTTGAGACTAGTCCATTGAGAGAGGTGGGACAGCACACATCCCTTTTTTGGCCCTCACTGAAGTGGACTGATGCTGATCTCCCAGTGTTGCGTAGAGGAGGAGCTTACATGATGCGCTTGCAGGTCTTCCACCAGCCAACGATGCAATGGCATGACACTGCTTCTGCTCCCAGCCGGGAACCAGCCAGCTTGATGCGTGCTGGGGGTCGCCGACCCCTGGTATAAATCATCAACTAACAGGAAGATTAAATGTCAAAAACATGTTTGAACCTGCTCAGGCATGATCAAATCTGTTTGCTTTGTTAAATGTAGCTTAAGTTTTTATAGTATAACTATTCTGAAACTCGGTCCTCGGGACCCCAAACAGTGTATGTTTTCCAGGTCTCCTCACAGAATCGCAAGTGAAACATTAGCTCCACCTGTGGATCTTTTAAAATGTGTCAGTGAGTAATGACTACACCTGTGCACCTGCTGGGTGACCTGGAAAACGTGCCTGGAAAACGTGACCTGTGTGGGGTCCTGAGGACCGAGTTTGAGAACCACTGCGATATAGCTTTCAGAGGGGGATTACTACTGGGGGCACTACCAGGGAGAATTACTTCTGGGGGCACTACCAGGGGGGATTACTACTGGGGGCACTACCAGCTTCTGCATTTCCCACCATAGGCTTATACTCAAGTCAAAACGTTTTCCCAGTTTTTTGGGGTAAAATTAGGTACCTTGGCTTATATTCGGGTCGACTTATACTCGAGTATATACGGTACCTACTTTCTGGCTTCCCCGTCCTCCTCACAGCAGGGGGGCATGGCATATTAATGGGTAGGCAGTGTGTGGGGCGTGGTGGTTCAATCACGTCGTCGTGCCCCCCCCTCCCCACGCTGTACAGGGAAAATACTACAGTACATTATTTTCTGAAGTTGTGCTCACACAAAGGGTTTTTTGCCTTCCTCTGGTACTCCTGTGGACTCCTCCTTTAGATATTCTGTAAAAGTGCCCTTTTTTGATATTTGTTCAAACTGCTGTTAACCCTGGGGAGTACCACCAACAATTTTGTATCCTACATATTCTATGATCGTTGGTTCTGACATAAATTTGAACACTATCTACTAAAAAAAAATGTAGTCCCTTTGCAGGATATCTTTGCTTTCTTTTACTGTATAGCGGGGAGACAGGCCTACGATGATGATGATTCAAAGTGAATTGCATCGTCAGCCCCCCAGACTGCCCAATTTTGCTCACAAAGTGGGCAGGCACGGGGGGGGGGGGGCAGCAAGGGGTGGTGCATACCGGCGGCGACCGGCTCCGGGAGACATCTACTCTTCTGGGTGGCTGGGAGCGCCACTTCGGGAGCGTAGGCAAGTATGGTGTGTACCCCACATTAGATTTGGCGTAATGCATACATAGAGCTGTAATGCATGCGTAGAGCCATGTTGTTTGCCAGTATTATGGACGAGTGACAAACAAATACAGGTAATGCAGGCAAAATAAAAGTGGTCACCTGCAGTTTGTGAGGATTCAGAAAATAATAAAACTACTAGTATTTGCCCTTTTGGACCTAATGTTCAGAAACTTGTGTCCACGTCTGACCGTATATGTGTAAGAATGACAAACTTCTGTTATGCTCGCCGACAGTTTTTATATAATCTCCAGGTGGGTGAGGCCCAGAAGATCACAAGCTACAGGGTTCTATTCAACATTTTAGCATTTTCGGTTTTACCCCCTACTTTCCATACTTGGGTAGATTGTCCTACTCATGTAGCTTGTAATGCAGGAGATATCACTGATATCTCCTGGTTACAGACCTGCCGCATTAATTTCCACACTCCCCATACTTTAGTATGAGGATGTGGAAATTGTGCCATTCATCAAGTTCCGAATAAGCAATTTTTTCTGAACTTTTGTGTGAAACTGTACGCCATTCTGAGATGGCGTACAGCCTCCAATAGTCTGCACAAGCTGCCGTTTACACAGCAGCTTGTGCAGCAGAAGGGATCTTTTCAGATCCCCCTCGCTTCCCCCGCTCTGTAATCACCTTATACTCCGCCTCCGGCTGTGTCCCGACCTCTCCATTTTTGGGGGGCAGAGCTGCTGTGTCCCTGTTCCGGCCAACAGTGCATCCTCCTGCTGACCCCGACAGTCAACGGGCCCTGCACCTGGCTCCCCATGATCGGTTAGGGGGAGGGTCACCTGAGGGAAAATGTTTCCTAGCTACGTGGTAATGCAGCATTAATTGCAGAAGGCAGAATTTTAAGGTATGTCTCCAATTCTGTCCTAGTTATAAATAGCGGTCAGGTGGCACCTATAAAAGACTAAGATCACAGCGTCACATGCTGTAACATCTCATCAGTAAAATGAATTATTCCTGTTTATATAGGGACAAATGTGACCTATTTAGAAATCTGCAGGTTGTATATTTTATTATCACTGTGTTGTGAAAGTTGGTTTTCTAAAAGGTTTATTTTAGTCCCAAAAGTGGCTTTATACTAGCAGATGTCCACTTACCATTTCAAACTTGAGACCCCCTATTTAGGTTCCAGAGCACCCCTGTATTCTTAGTGCTCTAGCCTGGAGAACCTGAGGACACAGCAGCTGCTAAAGGATGACACATAATTAGGGACCTGGATCATCCAGGGCCACTGATGAGATCACCTGGTCCTTGGGTCCTCCAGGGAGGAGGACTGAAAAATACCTGGGTGCAGTGGCGTACCTATAATGGGGCCCCGCACCGCACACCCTGCACCCATATTATTTTAAACTTACCTGTCCGTGGTCCCGCGGCGGCTGTCAGCGCTGCTTAGAACACCAGAAAAATTGGCCGCCGCGCCAATTTTTCTTGTGCTCTGCGCATGCGCAGTAGACTCCGGTCACACTCTAGTGCCCGGAGTCTACTAATGCTCCGGTGACTGGCCAGCCGCGTCAGTCGGTTGCCGGCCACCGGGGGGAGAGGAGGGGGCCCCGCACGGAGAGTGCACACGGGCCCCCTCCTCTCTTAAGACGCCCCTGCCTGGGTGTCTGTGGAGCAGAGACCACCGTCACTGTGTCTCCATCATGCGTATCCCAAGGGTGCTCTGTATGGTATGAGAAGGAGATATCTGACAGTGTGTTAAAGCGCATATTTTGTCCATTTTGCATGGTCCTATTGAAATTCTTTGTACAACTTGGCAGGTTCAACCTATTTAAAATTAATCCTATTTACATCTAAGGTATATTTTACATTTATATTTTGTTTACTATAATATAAGACCTTTTATCAATATTATGTAAAATTGCAAAAAAAAAGCAATTCAGGTATGAAAAAATTGTTTTAAACCTACTGTATGTTAAAGCGTAAGTATAATATCTCTATACTATATGTCTTGAATCCTCCTTAATTTGAATTTACTTTGTATATAAATTTCTTACCTTTTTAATTGGGCTTTGCTATAAGCCGAAACCTAAAGGTGCGATAAAAAATGCACGATATGAATTATAACGATATCGACCATCGTCCGTACATGCAGGCCAACCTGTTCGATATCGACCGGGTTACATAGGGACCCGCGATCAATAATCGTTGGTGGTCTGCTGGATGAACGATAACGATCATCCAGCACACCGGGAAGGTGCAGGGCGATCAGTCAGCGATATATCGTTATCGCTGACTGATCATACCGTGTGTACGCGCCATAACACTAATGACCATAGCATTCTGGTATTCTGCCTTACAGAGCATAGGTTGTGGGCTGGATCAATATTCTTGAGATTTCAGCCTCTCCGTTTACTAGAAAGCTGTGATGTCACTGAGGGACTTCATGCCTGATATTCATAAAACATTGGTTCCTAGTGAATTAATTATGTATGCGCCTAACGGGGTTTACCCAGTGGCGTATCTATAAGGTCCAGGGGGGCCCCGCAGCCCACGCCCTGCACTCAGGAGTGATTCACTAATATCTGTGATGGCCCCCTTCCCTTTACTTGCTTCGGCAACGCGGACATCTTTCCGACTATCATGTAATCGGAAACCGTGGCAGCACAGCAGAGAGCAAAGACTTCAATGAGGTGACAAATGAAACTGTTTTCATAGCAAATACCATCTTCTCGTCAAACTTGCCTACTTTAATCATCTCCTCTCCAAGTTGAAGCCCAGAGAGGAGATGCAAATAGTCGGCGATGGAGGCCGGGCTACGCTCTGTGTCATTAGGCCCTGCAGGGGTGTATTTATAATGGATGCTGGGTGTGCGGGGAACACGGGGGGCCCCGCACCGCACATCCTGCACCCATAATAACACTTAACTCTCCGGAGTCCCACGTCAGCGCGGGGGTCCGGCGCTGTAAAATGACTGGAAAATGGCCACGGCCATTTTCCCGGTGACCTGTGCAGACACTATAAACTCTGGGCACACTCTAGTGCCCAGAGTCTATAACTCCAGCGCTGGCCTCGCACAGCTCAGTGCGCTGCCGGCCGCAGGGCAGAGAGGAGGGGGCCCGTGTCTGAGACCGCACACGGGCCCCCTCCTCTCTAGAAACGTCCCTGAGGCCCTGTCTTATGAAAATGCAGCCAATTGTGCGTCTATGAAAAGGTCGTGGCCGTATGACGCAATTGTCATAGATTTGCCGCGTATTGGCTATATCCTCTCTCTGTCCACGATTCCCGGCATTATTCTCCCCACCCTGCCCACTTTTACTGGGAGGTGGGCGGGATTCAGCAGAAGCACTCACTCTTCCGGCTGTATATTTAATTAACCACATCCCTGACTACAGAAATGTGGCAGTGTGCTGCGAGCAACCTCTGAATAATTTCCTGTGTTTTTTAGCGAGAGCTTTTCCAAATTTGGGGGAAAGATAAGACTGCACAATTCACTCTCCTTTCTTGATATATTAAAATTAATGATTGTGGTTTAATCATGAAAGTATCGCTTTCAATATAGAGTTAATTAGAATTTATGTTAATACTTAGTATAATCACATTTTTCACAGATGCACTTACGTGTTTTGAGTGTGCTAATTACCATTACTTCCCAGGTGTTCATTAGCTAAGCAAGGTCAAGATGTTTGGTATGTTTCCGTGTATTTAGACATGTGTTATCGCTTCACCTTTGTTTTGTTCTTGCGTTTTAAATACAGATTATTTTTTTTTCCTAGAACTGTTTGGCGCATCTAATTAAACCACCTGGTGATAATGGTGCCAGGCAATAAAACATCACCTCTCACCTTTAGATTGCATTGTGCACCTGCAGGTCATGATAACCGATCACCCTATAGGATGTGTCTTGACAAGTGCTAATCTTACTTATTCTACTTTTAATTAGAAGTCGGAGACGAGAAGTTTGGAACCTTGTTAAGTTTTTTGAAATGTAAATTGAATCTTTTATTTGGGGGAGGGGGTGGGGTATTTGCTTTGCTTTGTTTAACTGTGCTGCTATCTATCTGCTAAATAATTTACAAAATATCTGCACTGATCTAAATTAAATACAATTTTGTAAAGTAGAATGAAAGATATTTGTGATGACCATAAATGTTCTGATGTACAAATGCCCTATTTAAAGGGCAACAATTGCGTAATGCCCAGATTCAGTTGAGCACTGGCTAGGAGATGAGGTGTCTATAAGTCTGATCGCATTCTGGGCCTGATAGAGGTGATTTAGATGTGGCTGGAAAATGGCCAGTGCAGCTACGATCTCTCATGGAGCGCAACTGCAAGAATATGCCGATGAGCCACTCGCCGTCCATTGCTTGGAGATGGCCACTGCGAGCATCCCACACCCGCCACTCACTCACACAGCCGGAAACTTTGAACGCACATCAGGCGTCCATCAGCCTTCTGAGTAAAGCTGCCCATCCACTACTAGATGCGGGGACGACGGCACGATTACGACATCATAATCGTGCCGTCGTCCCCCTAGGGGTGAAGTGCATACACTGAACGTTCAGCGTATGCAGATCAATCATCCCCGAACATGGCAACCTGACGGCGGTCGTCAGGTTGACCGTCATGTTCGGGCGATGATAGATGTTAAAAACGACCAGCGGGCGCGCGCATCGTTGGTCGTTTTTAACATTTTACTGCCCGATTTGCGGACGATTTGCAGGCGATTGCACGATAACGACGGAAGTGTAGGCATGTCTCCTGCATCCCAACCACTTCCTAGTGAAGTGGGGAGGATGGGGAGATTTTCCATGAAGTTTGCGGGTCCGTAGGGAAGGGGCGGTGCTAAATACTGCAAATCGCGCCGTTTAGCCCCCCATTACAGTTAAACCCTGCGATTTGTAGGTCCGTGGGGAGGATGCTCTGTAAAATGAGGCGGAATCTATGGGAAAGTTCAGTCACTGCACTTTTACGAATGCGCTTCTAACGCTCTGTGGAAGCGAGGAAAAAGTACTGGGCTTTGTCCCCGATATTTCAGTGCACTGAATTAATTATATAATTGGCAACTGCTGCTGTTGACAGGGAATGACCAGGATAATAGAGGACAGTTGATAGGGCACATTTTGGCATGGTGGCATCATAATGGGCATGCTTAGTATTTCTGCCCCCAACCGCCATCCCCACCTCCTAAAACGCCATTGAATTGCTGCCTGCACTGGTGGCACCTGATTTCGCTGCATGCCCCACCTACACTATAGTGATGGGAATATCTCTCCCAGCTTCCTGCACATTAGGATGAACTTGCCGACCACAGGATTGTCCCGCACAAATCTGAACAATTGGGAGGTTTGAGTAATACCACAAAACAAGTTTGACGTCCTCAAATGGTGACTCCATGCACCTTTTGTTGCCATAAATTGGTGGCATTGGGAAGTTTATGGTGTGCTGTGCGTTATTACAGCTCTGAACACTTCCCCTATCACAATCCGTATTTGCTGCCTAGTGTGCAAACCCTCTGATCAGATCCATCTAGTGAATGTACAGTGAATGCACCTACCGCTAGTGTGTGTTGGTGTACCAGCAACGACCAGGGTGTCTGCAAACCGAGAGAATGTTGCTGGGCTTAGTGTCAGTTAATAATAGGTCATCCTTAAAGGGATGCAGTTTTTATACCTACAGCTGAAATCCCGGCGCCGGAATACCGCTACCCGGCCAGAAGAGCGGTGCCGGAATACCGACAGTAGTGGAGATGCCAACGCCAGAATTCCAACGGCCGGGATGCCGATCGGAACTATAACGGGGCTGCTTAGGTCTTGCATGGGGGGGATAGGTTTAGGCGTCACGTGGGGGGGGTAGGCTAGGGGGAGGATAGGGTTAGGTACCCCTGGGGGTGGGTTAGGGTTAGGCACTAAGGGGAAGGGTTAGGTTTAGGCACCAAGGGGGAGGGTTAGGTTTAGGCACAAATGGGGAGGATTAGCTCGAGGGGGAGGGTTACTGTTAGGATGCAGGAACAGAGGGTTATGGGGAGAAGGAGGGAGGGTTACTTACCGGACCCTTGTCAGGATCCTGAGCATCGGGATGCCGCTGTCGATATATTGACAGCAGGCATCCCGACTGCCGGGATTTCATAGCGATTCCTCTCTAAGGGGTTTAAGTGATTCCTAGAGGGCTGCTAGCTCTGGGATCTGTCTCAGAGATTGCCCTCCACCCTCTGCACAAGTAGTTGGAAGAGAAGTGTTTGTTTGCCAGAAGTTATAAGCCTTCCATCCGTCCACTCAGCCTTAGAGAATTTCTTTCTCTAAACATCATAGGTTTCCCTGCCAGGTGGGGTTTCCAATGTCTCACAGCTGCACTTTTTGTGCATAAAAAATTGAACACAGCTTTTAAAATAAACACAATCTGCCTTGTGTCTCTGCTAACACACACTGTGTCTCTGCAAAATGTCACCCACATTGGGAACTATACTTCACATCATCTCGGTTACTGCTAAATTATACTCCAGGTTCCAATGCAATCTGAATGTGCGTTTGGCGATAGACGACGGCTTAATGCAGAACAACAGCAACCTTTTAAAGAGCAGTGAAAATACGGGGCAGGTGCTTATGAATCTCGATTTCCTTTCCCTCGGAACCCTGTATCATTCTCTGACTGGGCAGCCTGCTGACTGTGCTGCTCAAAAAGAACTGGGAGCCATAAACACCAAGGGCCCTATTTACTACAATCCGCATTTAAAATGCGGTTGTAGTGTGATATTTTCGCCTAAATATGTATTGAGAATTTAGGAAATATCACAGGGTTTTATCAAAAAGCTCCGTCCTTGCGCATCCCGTCCGCAATCTTCTCACTGTATTTTTCGTAAAAAATACAGTAAGAGGGTGCCTGCACATGCGCCTCACTTTCATTCACTATTGGTGATCGGTGCTCCGGTGATGTACAGGAGTCGGTGGACCAGCTGACCAGAGCCCCAGAAAACAACACCGCAGCACAGATCACCCTGCATGCAGGTAAGTTGTTTTTTTTGTTTTCTTTAACTACTTTGTTTTCTTTTTTTTTTTTTTTTGCAGTGACCAGCTTCTTGTCTGTTTAGACCACACAGCTGATCACTGGAGCCGGCTCCGGGCTCTGCTGTGCCTGTTAGAGCGGAGCAGGAGTCGGGGAACAGGGGAAGACCTTGGATAACGCCATCTCCAGGTGCCGTTATTATCACAGGGCTTCCCCCAGTATTTTTTCACATTTTATTTTGTAGTAACTCTGGCCAGATCACATTTCCCATTACAATTATAGGAAATGCGATCTGCTTACTAAAAATATATGATAATTAGGGCTTGGAGTAGAATTTTACGAATTCTCCTCAAATTGCCCTTTAGTAAATTTATGTGAAACTAAAATAATGTGGAAAGGGTGTGAAAACACCCTTTTTCAATTTATTTTAGTCAATATAATGTTTATAAATAGAGCCCCAAGTCTTATTTTAAACAAATGAAACCTCATAATTATGAAATGTTGATAACAGAACTGAAATTGCTGCAATACTTGTTTTGCCAGCGATAATAGAGTTTTTGATGCAGGAAACCTTAGAGGTATAAGCTGAAATGTAAATTTAAAAAAAGCCCTACTGCCAGCAAAAACTTAAATTTTTGACAGTAATGGGGCTTTCGCTCTTTAGTAATCTGGCTCCTAGTCATACTTGCCTACTTTAAAATTCTCCTCTCTGGGAAAAGCCTGGAGAGGAGATGCAGGTGGCCAGTGGTAGTGCAAAACCTGACTATTTGTGTAATTAGGCCCCGCCACCTGCGGCAAAATGTAGTGAATTGCAGGTATATGAACAAAGGGTAATTCCAAAATGATGAGATTAGCATATACACTCCAGCCCCCCCATGTCACTCCACGCCTCCCTCCTTTGTCACTCTAGGCCTCCTTTGTAACTCTCCAGACTCCCCTTGTGTCACTCCAGGCCCACCTCATGTCACTCCACTGTGTCACTCCAGACCCCCCATGTCACCCCTTTGGGTCTCTCCAGCCCCCTGTGTCTCTCCAGCCCCCTGTGTCTCTCCAAGCTACCCCATTGTCACTCCAGGCTCCCTGTGTCTCTCCAGGCCAAATCTGTGTTACGTCCTGTGTCTCACTGTCTCAGTCCTAGTCATAGGGAGTCACAAATCAGACTTGTAGCAAAATAAATACATGCAAATTGCCAGTGGCGTAAGTTCATCCCAGACGCCCGGAGGCAAGTTATCATTTAGTGCCCCCCTATTCCCCATATTTACAGCCCTAAATGGGGTGAATATATTGTGGGTGATGGAGGTAGGTGCCCCTTCAGTGCTGGCGCCCGGCAGCAGGCGCCTCCATTGTCTCCCATACTTCTGCCCCTGCAGATTGCGAGAAGACACAAATACACAAGAGACAGAAAAGAGTCTAGAATCATGGCTGACTCTGTATTAGCCCCACAAAGAACAATCACTAGGACATAACACATGTGATGAAGAGCAGCTCACTCTGTCCTACACTAAATGGCGGTTCACAGGACAGGAGACACTAGTTACATGGCTGCTAAACACTGGGCGGGGTCATGTGATGCAGCAACTGGGGCCAGGGTGACAGAAGCCTCCTGGAAACATTCTGGGATTTGTCACCTCTAGCAGTCTGTGCAAGGACATGCTGCAGGGCTTACCTCCCAGACGGCTGTGAGCAGACTCCAGCTCCCATGAAGTTGTGCGGTGGCTTCCAGCAGGTGTATATGGGGGGCTGAAGTCACGATGGATGCAGCTATCTCATACAATACAGGGACGGTCGAGTACTCTGCTTCCTGTTTATGGGGATGTGGGTGGGGACTTGTGATGTAGCTCCCCTCATACCCCACCCCCATTGTATGACAGACACAACACACACACGCTTGTGTCTCGCTGGCTGGCACCTGCCGGGCAGTGCCCTCCCTGCCCTGTTGGAGTTTACAGTTTAAGCTCACTAACATACAGACACGCGCACACACATATGGGAAGATGTACAGATGCGTCCTTACACATCTTTGCTAAAAGCCCTTCCCAGTGCGCCAGATCCCGTTAGACTCTGCTAGCGCTGGGTATCTTTTTTGTCTTTTTTTTTTTTGTGCCCAAAATGCATCTAATACCCCTTTTCCACTACTTCAATAACCTGGATTATTGCCAGATCTACCTGGGTCGCGGCTCAGTGGAAAAGGTCCATGAAAAATAACCCGGGTCAAGTGACCCGCGAATCCAACCCAGGTAGCTACAAGGGTCGGACCCAGGATGGACCCGGGTAATAGTGCAGTGTTAATGGTGTGACCCGGGTTATACGACCTGGGTCATTCCTAAAATGAACTGATTGGTGGTTGTGGAGCAGTCACCTCCCACTTTTTATGGCCTCACAAGTTTAGCAGGGCAGAGCCGAGTTCAGTGTGAACGGGGCTGACCTGGGAGTAACCCAGATCGAAGGTGCTTTGTAAATGGTGTCTGACCTGGGTTAGAATCATTTCCGAAAACCCAGGTCGGACACAGGTTTTTGGTGGAAAAGGGGTATATAAGCTGCTATGCAATGTGACTGATGCAATTAACAATGACTGGAATGCGGTTGAACTTAGCCTGAATTTCATTTATTTTTTTAAATCCATTAAAAACATACAAGCAATTCTGTCCAATTTTTGCAAATGTATACTGTGTAACAGTTTGACAAAGCCGTGTTAGAAAAGATACGTTGACGGTTTCTGCATCTGTGCTAGTTCTGCATATTCATTACTAGTTTAGGAAATATCTCGGCTGCTTTCTACTGTGCCTTCTTCAAGTTGAGCTGCACAACTCTCCCCACTATGCCCTCCATGGCGCTCAGGACTCTGCCTGACATCTCTTCCTGTTATCCATTCAGCACAATATTCATTGAAGTGTCTGCAGATTGGGAAAACTGCTGACACAAGGGGAAGTTTGAATTCAGAACACTCTGAACTGCTCTGCGTTTTCATGTGTACGTCTGCGTTGCCGGTGCAGGGTGCCATGCAGATTGTTTGACCTGTACTCTGCTAAGCAGTTTATATTCCCGCACACACACAGGGGTTAAGTTTTAATAACATACTACAAAGTGAACAAACATTAAAATTCCACCAGCAAAGTATTTTTTTTGGTGCTTATTTCTTGCTTTGCTATAGAATATAATGTGCATGCAGACATTTATATATGAATATGATACACTTACGGCAATAGGAAGTTTGGAAAACAAGTATTCAGAATGACTTACAATGTCAGATCGCCGAAGGACTAGTCTAAGGGTTATATTTCTTAAAATATTATTATTATTACATTTTATTTATAGGGCACCACAAGAGGTCCGCAGCGCCATACATACATACAGTAAAGGGTACACAGAACATTGCATTACAATACAGTAACCAAAATATAAACAGAACACAAGTAACAATTAACAACACAATTCTCCATACACAGTACACCTGGGAAGGTGAAGGCTGTCATAGAAGTGCTAGAGAAGAAGGCTGTGAGACAGTGGGGAGGAGGACCCTGCTCCTGGGAGCTTACAATCTAGGGGTCTGCCCCTGAATATTAGGGGTCTAAAATATGTGGTCTGCCCCTGAATATTAAGAATCCTTAACGCCATAAATCGGGGCAATTAGGATTTTTCTCTCTGGGATGTACCAATTTTTTTATTGCCGAGACAAGGGCTCGGATAAAAGCATTTCCCGGTGATCAGGAAAAGTAAAGTGATCGTAACTGCAATCACTTTAATTCTACCTACGAGCCCCCTCGCGGCTGTACATGTGCAATGCGGAAAACCCCCACAATGTGCTGTAAGACCTCCTGCAGCTCACCAGAGAGGAATCACAAGATCCCTCCCCAGAAGGGCAGCCCACACAGGCGATATCCTCAAAGTAAAGCTTTGCGGATCTTGTTACATGCTGTCCCCATATAGAACTATGGAGAAGGCTGCAGCGGACAGAGAGCAGGAGATTCTCCAAGATTGTCACAACAGTACAAAGTCGCCGATGCAGCGGGAATAGCTGCTGATTTCTGGGAAACTTTTTTACACCAATTTGCGCCTAGCTGCCCATCCACTAGGCACTTAAATTGAGAGTTTGAATGATAACGATAACATTAATCGTTTGCAAATCGTTCACTAAAATGTCAAAAACGACCAGCCATGCACTCCCGCTGGTCGTTCTAGACATCTATCATCGGGCAAACATGCCCGATAACGTCGGTTGAGCATGTTTGCAGATGATTGATGTTCCTACACTGAATGACTGCTCGTTCAGTGCAGGCTCATCACAGACTGACAAACGATTACAATGTCGTAATCGTGCAGTCTTTTGCCTGTCTTCTAGTGGATGGGCAGCATAAGTCACATACAGAATGTACAACTTTTCCGCAAGCCCCAGTGGTCAGTGTACGTTAGCAAGGAATCGTTATGATTTACCGCCGGACCCATGCCCGGGGGTTGGAGTCCCAACAGCGGCATCCCGGCAGAGGAGGAATCCCGATCGTCCAAGGTAAGTATTGTCTAACCTAATTCTACCCCCTAACCCTACCCCCCCTCAGTGCCTAACCCTAATCCCCCTCTAAGTGCCTAAACCTAACCCCCCTTCCCCGCTGCCTAAACCTAAGTCCCCCGGGGTGCTTAACCCTAACCCCCCCTTCAGGGGTGTATCTTGGGGTCCGAGCACCCCTGGCAAACTAAGGGACTGGCGCCCCCCTCCAATGACTGCTTCTGCTTGAAAAAATAAAATAACACACACTGGGGGTAGTTTAATTGAGACACCTGTAGAAATAGGGAGATTTTTTATTTTTTATTTCTCTTTTTAATAAATATATCGTTTACAGAACTTACTCTATTGCAACCCACTATTTACTAATGCCAAAAAACACAGGAAATGCATGAAAACATAGCATCAAAAACAAACATGCATTATGGGTAAAATAATTTACATATATTCAAATTGGACTGTCTACACTGCATTATGCTTTTTTAACTCTGCCATAAAATTCACTGGTAAAACAGCCCACATGAGTCCATTGCTATCTCACACACAATAATAAAAACAGTCCATAAGGATCATGTCTTAAGCTGCATACACACACAACGATTTTGTTACCAACGATTTTATGAACGATTATCTGTCAGATTATTAATGAACGATTTTTTTGAACTGCAAACGATTTTTGCATATTAACTTAATGAAAATCGTTGAGTTAACAAGTCTGACTGAACTACAAACGTGAACGCGCATGAACGATAATCGTTCGACTCAGTAAGTGAACGATTTTTTTCAAACAATATTGTTTAACGATAATCGTTCAAAAAATCATTGTGTGTGTATGCAGCTTTAAGCCTAACACCTGAGTATCCACAACCTATAAAGATCATGGTCAATTCCCCATACTGAGAAAAAGATACATTTATTAGTACTTACACTGGGGGTAGTTCAACTTACACAACTGTAGAAATAGGGAGACAAAATAAATATATATATATATATATATATAAAAAAAAAATTCCAGTTACAACACTTATTACATGCAAGCGCTGTTTATTAATTTCTATATGTCAACAACACAGGAAAAGAGGGCATCAATAACAAACAAGGTCCATATTGGGCAAGATAATTTGCATATATGCAAATTACCTTGTGAATAGAGCATTGTGGTTGATGTGGTGTTGCACTCTTTTCCTGCAAGGTTGACATATGGGACTTAGTAAGTGGTGATTGGTATGTAGTGGGTATTGTGGGAGAAGAGATATATTAGAAAAAAAAATTAGTCTCTCTAATTTTAAATGTTTCTGATATAAAGGGACATATAAGAAGCCTGATACACATTAATTATCAATGGAGGACATTGATAAGAGCAGAGGCGACGGAAGGAGACCAGGGACATTTACTAATGACAGCTGTCTGCGGGACACTGCGCAGAGCAAACAGGAGACCAGTGATCATTTGCTAATGATGTCGGGTGGCAACGGTGCCCCTGGTGCCCCTGGCCAATACGAAGATGCCTAAACCTAACCTCCCAGGGGGGTGCCAAACCCTAAGTCCCCCCAGGTACCTAAACCTAACCCATACCCCCCCCTGTGTGGCTATCCGCGCTCAGCGCCCGGCATCCCTTCAATCGGGATGCTGGACGCCGGTCTCCTGGCCTCGGTAAAATGACAGGCGTCTATATATAGACACCTGTCATTTAACCCTCGCCGCGATTAAGCAGTCGGGAAGCCAGCTGTCGGGATTAGGTCCGCCGGCTTCCCGACTGCATACCATTAGCAATGTCGTTTTGTCTCTTCTTGATGGACACTTGCTGAGGCCAAGTCGCGTGGTCTGGCATGCCAAGAGGGGATATTTGGCATGCCTAGAGCAGGGGTTCCCAACCACAGTCCTCAAGGCACACTAACGGTCCAGGTTTTAAGGATAGCCATACTTGAGTACAGGTGACCTGCAGGGTCGCAGACCTGGCAATTTCGACCCAAGTTGACCCTTTCACGCAGAAAAAAACCCGTGTTGATCTGCAAATTACCAGGTAAAAGTGCTTTACCCGGTAATTTGGTGAAAGGGGGGTTAGTCTCGAAAAATTTGCTTTTAAAATTATATTGTTAAAATAACTAAAAAAAAAACAAAACATATACTTTATTATAAAGCATTAATAGTGAGGATATTGTCCATTGATGCTTCTGTAAATTATATTTCTACAGATGTGTCCTCATACAACTTTGCTGTAGGCCAGTGATTCCCAACCTCAGTCCACAAACCCACCCGGCACTTAAAAGCCGGGATATGTCACACATTCTGTGTGACAGCGGTATTATTAATGACTATTAATGTTGTAATTGTGGTTATTCATCCAAAAAACAGCCATATTAAAAACCTGCAGCAATACAGAAATCTGAGCCTGTCCCTCTATTTGACCCCCTATGTCATTGTTTGGGGACTGCAAAAATGGCCAATTCGCCAGTCTTTTCCGAGAGTGGCATATGATAGCGGGCTATTTCCAGCTTTGTAGCGCCAGGGATGGTTTTCTGAATGGTACCAATCTGATAATTTAAAAAACTATATTGAGCTAGTGCAACCTCAGTAGCTGCTACCTGCTTTGTGTCGATGTCCTATTTACACCGTAATACGAGTGAATTAAATATAGAGCCCGTGTTCATCATTCAAAAAGGCACATTTCTTATGGTACTGCAGCCAAAAGCACATAAAAATAGGATTTCACAAAACAGGTGCACTTTGGGTTTATTATAAGCAATAGGAATAATTACATGGGATAATCAAAGAGATCTGCAAATGTACATGTTTACTTGATTCTTGTTTAAATTATTACAAAGATATGAAATTCAAATGTCACCGAGACTCACTTAGGCATGTTACTAATGTATCTGCCCTTATCAATTAGAATGTGTAGCATACATACATTATTTTTGTGTATTTTATCTGTGGTTGTCAGCTCGTGTAAAACAGTATTTGTTAAAATGCCTAAGAGTGCAGTGGACTGAAACATATTTAGCCTAGAAACATTATATAATCCAAGTGATAACTGTTATTATCATCGTTGAGAGCCAAGTTAATGTTCATGTTAGTATCATTTCCCGGATAATTTATGGTGGAACTTTTCTGTTTGCAATTAAATATAATTCAAGTTTGACAATTTGTTAGCGAAATATGCTTTTATTAGATATATTTGGGGATATTTGTTAAGGCTAGGACATTTTTCCATTGTACTGTATTAACAGATTAGCTTTGTTTGGAGCTCATTGGGGCCTATATCAAATACGCAATTTTTGCTGCGATTTCATGTTATTACCCTGGCAGTCCAGCATAAAAAGGGTTTCTCGTCAGAGTACTTAATTTGAACAATTTCTTTATTTTAAATAATAAAACTGCACATATAGAGCATTTTTATCATTAATATATACTTCTTCATAAACATTAATGAACCCTAATATGATAAATATAAACTTATCTACAAATAGGCTCCCATCTTATCCATCTCTTACTGCTAGAGCTGGATGACGCTGTGAATGAGTCTCTGCTTTGCTTCAGGGGAGCCATTGCATAACTTTTGTATGACATTAGTATGCCCTTGCAGGGTTCTTCCTCTGGTAGAGTTAGGGCATATTAGGACATTATTTAAACAATATATAAAAACTAGTACATGGAATACATAAATACAAATACATTATTAGACTTAAAAAGTCAACAAAATCAAAGGGGTTAATATGTAAAATTAACTCCCCTATAGCTATCTACGCGTTTCATGGATTTCTGGCCACTTCCTCAGGCTATCTGCATTATTGAAGGAGAACACCGAACTGCAATATCCATTTCTCATAGACCTTTTTCAAGGAGCTAGATTGTTGAGCTCCTGTTATTCTTGGCTGCAATGTCACCTGATCCCAACAATAGTCCACCTGGCACAAGAATACACCCCTTGGGAAATTTATATTTTTGATTTGGCGTCTAATGATGTTAGCCATATGAAGTCATGCCCCCCCAAATGTCCTAATTGCAGTGTGGCATTCACAATTGGCGGACATTGAAAGGGGCAGTGCTTACTGGGAAGTGGGTGTGGCTTCACATAAAGGGTGTGGTTTGGGCCAAAATGTTGGTGTTATTGAGCATGTTGGGGTGATGTTTTGTGTAGATTGAGGGTGTGGTTTGTGCTGATGAGGGATTGGTTTCTTTGATATTACCTGGATACATTTTTGGAGGTATATAGCATTCATCATTCCAAGCACATCAACAGAAGCCATAGTGACACCAATAACCTATAATACTGTTATGTATGATCATTCCCATATTGTGTATATGGTACTAGTGTGTATTATAGATTTACGGTTTAATTATTCAAAGGACTGAATTAATGAAATAGGTAGTGAAATATATGGTAGTGTATACCAGGGGTATTCAACATGCAGTTGTGCAACTACTCAAGCCTTGCCAAAGTTTTGCTATTAGGGCATGCTAAAACTCTGACATGACATACTCGGATGTATAGTTCCACAACAGCTGGAAGGTCTATGTTGAATACAGTTTAAAATATTATTTTACACATATTTTGCAGTACTAATACATTTAAATAATATATGATATATCAGTCTTGTTGCAAAACTTTCCTGAGTTTCTCATGCCGGGGTTACATAGTGCCCAGTGGCTTTACAGCAGGGTTAGCAAATGTGCGGCACTCCAGTTACTGTGGAACTGTACATCCCAGCATGTCCTGCCACAGTTTTGCTGATAGGGGATGATAAAACTGTGGCAGGTGGTTACACAGTAGTTGGGGTGCCACACATCGCCTGCCTCCTGCTCTACAGGATTCCAGGGCCCCCTTTTGCTTTTTTCTTTTTTTTTCAATAATCGAAAGTGCTGAGCAGAAATGTTAGAGACAAATCTCGGACTGGTTAAAAAATGTGACAATTCCCTCCAATTCAACATTAATTAAAACTAAATTGGGCTCAAATGGAAACAATTTCACTGCTTCAACCATGTTCAATCATTAATTGATACATTTTGATATTGAAATTCAAAACTCTTACAGTTCAGTATTACAGTGTGACTGCGGGTGTATCTGCATGCGAAATGCTATGTTACAGTGTCAGCAGCTGTGACACTGTAACGTAGCATTTCGTTTGCAGATACATCCGCAGTCGCACACAGAACATAACCATGCTGCATATCATTTTAATCTGTGCGTCCTATTTGCATCGCTTTGCAAATAAAACACATTTAAAGGTAAAATCTGCACAAAAATACGCTCAACGCTACCGAGTCACGCCACGACATGATGTGACTAAAAGGGCTGTTTAACGTGCAAGGAAGTAAGATGTATGTGGACACATCTGTAGTTGTGCTCACTGTTCAAAAATAAAAACACATTTCGATATTAATTTTCAGACAAATAGCACATTTTTACCGTGAGCGTCAAAAGTACACCTCAAACATGAACTGCAAATTTGGAACTACAGATTGGACTCCTGGGTCTATCGACGACATACTGTGAATATGCACATCGCCTTTGAAGAGGAGAAATTTAATTTTGTAATGGTTCTATATTTATTAGCATCTCTAGTCCTGATGGTTCTTTTCAAGCACATCCCACAGATTAAACAAAAACAACCTGTTACTAGGATCAAATAAGACACTTTTTGGCCGGCAGCTGACACAGTAGCTAAACCTGAAATTTGAAGCGAGGATGAAACCCATTTCCTTTTACAGTGGCTTTTGGGGGAAGGGGGTGACATTTAAAATTTGAAGGTCCCCAATTAATATTCTAATTGTGAGGTGTCTAATCCTTGAGAGGCTGATACCCGAGGCTAGTCAGGTCATTAAATTATTACGCGACAGTGCGCCGCAGTGCATGACGGCAGCGATAGAGTTAATATTATTACTCTTCCTGTGCAAGATCGTTTGGCTAAACAGAATCCCCAAATGGCGCTGTGAATGAGTATTGCAGGCTGATGGTTTGTGAATACTTTATCTCTCCCTTTATTGCAGGCAGTTAGGGATGTGAGAAGTAGGCTGAACAATACTAAATATGTAGCATTCCATTTACAAGCTCTTTAATAATATAAGTAGACATACATTTTGTTCTATAGTTCCCAAGTGAAGCTCAGTACACTTTCCCACCTGGAAGGTGAGCCGCAATGCCTTAGCATAAGATGCACCCTGCCCAAAGTCTCATTTACTTTTTATCGCATAAACGTTAATACCTATTATACAGAACATTTAGTGGGAATAAATGTTTTCTGACCCTTACAACCAAAAGACACAGGTAAGACTGGCGATGGCCATAGACCATCTATGGTTAACAACCATCACTGGTTTGAAACTGATGGTCAATGGTTTTTGACCCGATGGTTCTCTGCCATCAATAGTAGCCTTTCAGCAATGGTTTGGGGGTTTCTTTTCCAATACAGGGGGGTGTGGAGCTTAGCCCCGCTCCCTAAAACATTGCAATGAGCCCTGCCCATACCTGATTGGCCTATAGCCTGACATGCCCCATAGCAGGGATAGCCATGAATGGAGACAGGGATGGCCATTGTTGGTGCAAAGTAATGACATTGATGTTAAGCACCGATGGCACCTTTGATGGTTTACCATTTGATGGCCATCCCTAGGTAAGCCTATATGACCATACATAACATAACATGCATTAGATATGCAATCTTATTGCTGTCAAAAAGAGTGCAAGTAATTGTTCTCTGTTATCAGCTATTACTTGAGTCTGACTCCAGAGTTCCTTCAGCCTCAGCAACTTTGGGAGTTGAGTACAACATTAAATATATGTTTAAATGTGATTCTTTTTAATAGCTACACTGGAAATTCAAGTATGAATGCCACAGCCAGTAAGGAACAGATCCTACACACTGATTTTCCTCAGCTTGTCTGTATGTTGTTTAGGGTGTGTTCATCTAATGTTATTAACATATTGGGCCTGTTTCAGAGGCTATTGCTTACTGCATACTACACCAATATACACTCAGTTGGGCGATGTTCGAAGTATCGCGCATGTGTCCAAGACACACTGTGCATACATCCCGATGGTTACCACACAGAGACGCAGAATTACTTTGGACGCAGAGCGTATGGATTTCAGTAGATGTTATTGGGAAGTAGGCTGAAGAGGGCGTGTTGTGTGCATGCCACTGACAGCAGCTGCGACTAAAGACACAGAACTACTCACACAGGATGCCATGTTTAGATGGGATACGTTCGGCATCTTGGTGATTGTTGGCGCAAAACATCCCGACTGCAGGGATACCGGAGGTAAGAAGTGGGTTTGGGGGAAGGGTTAAGTTTCAAAGTTAGGGTTAAGGTCAGGCACTAAGGGGGGAGGGTTAGTTTAGGGTGCGGTAGGGGGAGGTTAGGTTTAGGCACTGAGGGGGTTGAGGTTAGGGTTAGGCACCAGGGAGGGTTAGGGTAGGGAGAGGGGAAGGGTTAGCATACAGACCAACAAGTGTCGGTTTTCTATCCCTTACGGGATGCCAGCGTCGGGTGTACCCAACCCGTTCAGACGGAAAAACTTTGCCTGCCATAGGCCTGTTGCAAGTTTTCATGGTGCACCGATGGTGTTTCTAAAGACACGCCGAGACGGATTTGCACCACTGCAAGTGGGTGTTTCATCTTGAACAAAATCGTATACGGCATTATCATAAAGATGACACGGCCACTTCTGTGTCCTCCTCTGTATCAGGCCCAATAGTTGTAGTTACAGCGCTAGTCATTACTGTTGCATACCTGCCAGCTGTCCTGATTTAGATGGGCTATTCCTGATTTTATTGAGGTATGTTCCGTTCATCGCTTCTCTTCATAGCTGAGCAACCGTGAATGGGTTGTGCGCACCTGCTGTAGTGTGCACCGCATGAAAAGGGTGCATTTAGATGAGGCTAACAGTGTGGGGTAGCAGTCCAATGCCATGAAAGTGCCACCAGCGTTCATTTGTCCTACTTTCCCAAACTAAAAGCTTGAGGGATATTCTATCATGCCTATTTGAACAGTTTTGTACAAGAGATGGTTGGTTACAGACTGGTCAGCCAGATTGGAAATGTTATGTGTTTGTGTGATGGAGGTAGTTACAGATACTGAATTTACCACACAGTTCAGAATTGTTTGTGACACGTGCATCCATTGTAGACATCGCCGTAACTCAGAGTTACAGCGCCCAGTACCGGCCACGCCCCCCGCAGTTCATGACATCATCTTCAGGATGCTCCAGGGGGCTATATCCAGATGAAGCTCCGGGCAGCACTGTATCTGTGATTCTGGCTGCAGGGTTCTGTTCCGCACAAGCCAGATACAGGGACCGTGGATGGTTGGCGGCGCCGCCCAGAGAGCACCGGTTGCCCATAGCCAGTTACGACTCTGATGGTAGATGTCACCATTGGGATGACAACGGCCCGGGGACATGTCAGAACTTCTGATCCACTAGGCTGATTTCAACCCCTGGTAAAACACCCTTGCACTGCCAAACGCAAAACATGTGCAGGGATATATTGCTCCACTTTCCTGGGAGTCAGGACAAAGGGGGCATATCCTTCATATTGTCCTAAAATACGGCAGATGGGGAGTATGCACATAATGGGGGACTGTTTTGACACCCCGACTGCCTTGGAAGGTGGTGAGGTTCCCCCTGACCAGAGTGGTATAATGGGGCTACTGAGCTGTTGCTACTAAACACTCTCTCAGAGGAAAGATGGTCTAGTATTTAAGAAGTTTTAGTGCCTTGTTTTATGCCGACAGTAACTATAAACCATTGCCACTGGCCTTGCATTACTCAATACACATTAACACACGTCCTGGTACAGGGCCGGCTTCAGAGCTAATAGCATCTTATGCCGGCCGAGTGCTCCAAAATTGGGGGCGTGGCCTAATTACCATACGTGAGGTTGTCTGAGGGGCGTGCCCGCATGGCACGCCTCCACATAATGTCAGGCTGGGGGGGAACCTGACTAGCTGGGCTTCCCCCAGCCCTCTCACGGTACTGAGTGGATGCCACGCGCATGCATGCAGCATCCTTTCAGACTCCGGGGTCCTGGCACCGCCGCACAGCTGCGGCGGTGGGGGTCCCCAACCCCCCTATATGACCACCCGCAGGCCACTACGGCCCACGGGTGGAACAGCAGGACAGTACTGTCCAGCTGAAATCGGGATGCAGAGAAAGGGTGCGCCCTCTATGGGTGGCGCCCCTGTTCGACCGCTCAGGTCGAACACCCCTAGAGCCGGCCCTGTCCTGGTATTCAGTAGCCCAAATTAAAACCCACCCATACTATACCCATTGGCTCAAGCTCTCATCCAGCAGCAGCCATCTGCTATGGTCCCTGAAAGTCCTACAAAAACTAGACTGTAATGAGGTATGTTACAGACTGCATCCCCCATCCTCCTTTGAAAAAACAGTACATTTACATGCAAGATCCCCGTAAAAAACCCGCCGGCTAGTGTATATCACTACACTGTCATACGGCACAGGCTGATATCATCAATGCTTTCTCCGTGCTTTAGATCAGGTTCTGTATTGTCAACTTGAAGAAGTAGAAGCGATTTCCAGTGAGTCCTCCCTATTTGTCACCACTTGGCTGGCTACCAAATCTCTACCTTATTAGTTGTCAGGCTGAGCAGTGACAGCCACGGGGATGTGGATGATTACAGCTTTCTGTGTAGAGCACGGGTAAATATGTGACACCAGACTATAATTTCCAGGAGCAGGAGAAGAGTTGTTTTGTGAGAAAAAAAAAAAAGTCAGTCTCCTGAGCATCACAATGAGTGGGGATTTAGGAGCCTTTTACAGGATAATTCCAACCAAATTATACCCTCTTACCTGGGGGTTCAGCTCTCCCTCAGGCAGCGCGGAGTCAAGAAAATGCAAGAGGGAAGACCAGGTCAGCGGGAACAGTGAGAATGTTTCTCATCACAGAAGAAACATATGTTAGACGTCCTGTTTCAAATATTGGTTTGTTAATGCCCCCAAATACTTTGGTATCAGACTCGACCACAAGTTGCAGTGTTTAATATTGCTCCAGTGCAGGGACAGCTGCTCCGAAAAATAGCTGTCCCCGTGATCCCTAACACACCTGCAGAACTTTGTACTGCCGGTTCCATAGGAACAGGGCTCCGGGATCCAATGCCACCTGAATATGGCATAGGTTCCTGCTGTCAAACTCCCAAAACTTTACGTTTTTGGAGTTTGATGAATGAAGGTCCCATAGGGACTGCAGTCAGTATCAGAGGTAAAGGGTAAGCAAGAGATATTAGTGATTGCGTAATAGCTACTACACCTGGATTTTAATAAATGTAGGTGAAAATTACTAATGACTAAGTACAGTACATTTAGTGATGAATGGGCACCATAGTACTCCTGTTAAACTTGTGCGAGGAGGTTGTGGTTTGAATTGTACAAAGTAACTTCGCCATTTCCATGGGGATGGTTATTTTTCCCTAGCTCACACTCCTGAGACTCTACAATGCAGACTGTATTTGGTTCCATTTTGTGAGCAGAGATGGGACATTCACATGTTGACCTGCTAGACTTAAGGCCCCATACATGGTGCCATATGCACCTCGCGACGGGGATCCGACGGACGACATATCGGCAGGTCCCCACAAATTGTGCGATTGGGTAGCCAACCGCCCGATATGCCAGCACCCGCCTCCCCCACCCGCATAGCGCTGCATGGGATCGTACATCGCAATCCCCAGAACCTGCAGAAGGATCTGGAGGAGCGATGTACGACCCCACGGGAGCGCGCTCTGGACCTCATTCAGAGGTGCTCGCAAAATGCGAGCGCTCGCTCTGAATGAGGGTGGCCGCATCACTAAAAAGAGCTGGCCTCCTGGCCGCTCTCTAAGCTGTGGGTGACCACCCACAGCTTTTAGCGAGCGGCCAGGTTGATGGTTGCGATGGTCAAGACCATCGCGACCATCGGGGCTTGTGACGAGACCCTTGTGGTAGGGTCTCATCTGCCGCAAGCCCCAGAGAGCTTCCGGCTCTAATAGAGCCGGAAGCTTTCCCGCTGACATCACTGGTGATGTCAGTGGGGCCGCCCACAAACGGCAGGCGTTTGTTTGGGAACACCACCATTTGTGAAGTCACCCCTCCGCCACACCTACAAAACGGGGTGAGGTGTTGATCACCATCAACAGCCGCACCTTTTGTAGTGAGCCCCGGAGCGAAAGAATTTCTCTCTCGCTCCGGGGCTTGCGTATGCACAGTGCAGCCGGTGTGCGTGCGTAGAGCCCAACATTGACCTGCTTGCGAGCGCTCAATCGCTTGCAAGCGGGTCTGAATGAGACCACCTGTCTGATATCATGCCCATACATGGTATGATATAGCAGCAAAATTATACCAATCTGTCGGATCGGCTGCTATATCGCAACGTGTATGGGGGGCTTCAGTGTTGGGAAAGACCATGATTAGGGCAGCTTTTAGATTACGCCTTCTGAGTTAATGTTCTCACGCATGCTGCAATTGTGATGGCCAATTAGGTTGTTTTTGACCTAATTGGCTACAAATTGCAGCTTGTATGGACTCGAAAGCCCAAATCCCAGTCAGCATTTTATTGGTATCTATCATATATCAATCAGGATGGATGGTAGACCCTGTTTGACGATGACCATATCTCACTATATCTGGTCACTGTTTGACTTTTCTGGTGATGTCCCATCAGATTCATTAATTAGGCCTGGTCACCGAACATAATGGAGATTCCAAAGTATGGACATCCTAACGAATGTGTCCAGACATTGTCCAACACTCTACTTAAGATAAAATCCCATCTTTCACTGACTTATTTTTACTAACTAGCCGCTATTAAGTAGTCTGCAGTTTATTTGGGTTGGGTACGAGAGGCCGGCACTCAGGATCCCAACGCCGGCATGCCGACTGGGTTAGGATACAGACAACTATCTGTAACTATCCTAACCCTACTCATACCCCTAAACCTCCCTTCCTGTTGCCTAAACCTAACCCTCCCCACCCAGCCTAAACCTACCACCCCCTACCCCACTAACCATCACTCCCAAGTGCCTAACCTCTAACCCTACCACCATTACGTACCATCGGGATACCGGCACCAGGATTCTAATTGGTGGCAGGATTCTGGCGCCGGCATTCTGAGCGCCGGGATCCCAACAGCCGGGGTTTAAACTACATTCCGTTTATTTGTATAATATAATTTATCTTGTTCCAGAATTAAAATAAACTGGTACACAATCATCAGCACAAAGTTAATGTCTGCAAGATAAGTTCATTGGGGCATGAAGCTTTATGTGACCTCTGACGCCCCCTAGTGCAGCTCAGATATATTTTATACCTTGTTATAGAAAAAAATCCCTTTACATTATCTTATAAATATTATTTTCCCTCTATTTTACTTAGAATTAATACACTACCCTACATAATGTTTTATGGGATATTTTATTTTTATTAAAAACACAGTGTAAGCAGATTTATTGATTTTTGCACTCCACCTACATTGATGCACCCTTGATGTAGAAGTCAAATAAGGAATAATAATTAAATATTTATTATATTCAAAACCACAGAATCAGCTTCCTAATATCTAACAACCCCATTTGAAGAGTATAAACAACATGGCATGGTCTTATTGATCAGTCCCTGTATAAATATATTTTATCTCTGGTCCAGAATATGATAATGAAATCTTATCCTGAATGTTCTTCAATCCATTTCCATGTAATTGTATATCAACTTCTGCTTAAGTTTTAGGAAATACCTTACACATTGCAAAGTTGTAGAGGTTGTACTGGAAGAAGAATATTCACATTTTCCTCTTGCGGGTTGTATTTGACCAACTGATCTGAGCAGAAGAGATGCCACTTTGTTGAGCTATTTAGAAAGAAAAAAAAAAAGACTGACTTAATTTAAAACAAGGGCTCTTTGTTTTAATGGGTGAGTGGCTTGTGAAATTTTTCAGTTCTCAGTGGGTTAACCATGGAACAGGAGCTCCAGTCATAATTGGGCCATTTAGAGTATTTTGCATGTGAATAGTGCGTTAGTGAAGCATTACTAAGTCTGTTGTGAGTGACACGGTGATTAGAATTTAGATTAGGCAAAACACATTCTGTACTTTATCAAGTACAGTAATTAGTTCAGTCGGTAAAAGTTGATTACAAGTAAAGATAAAGTTCTATATTTTTTTTATTTATTTATTTTTAATTTTTATTTTTTTGGTCCTTAATTTTAAAATTTTCCTTTTCAAATTATAAATTTGTTCTTAATATAAATGGTGGAATCTGCACCTGGCTTATCTCATGTCAGAACAATTAAAAGAACAATGTATTCAATGCTAGGTGTAATCAAGGGACTTGTATATTATGGGTAAGTTTCAATGTAGTTTGTAGCAAATAGTAAATATATTGCGCTGTCATGATTAACTTTAATGCATTACCTTTTATTGCCATCTTATGCTGTTTGGAACATTTTGCAATTATTTGTTCATCAGAGATGACTGCGTTGTTAGAATCTCGTTGCATTGGAAGAGACTTCTCCACACCATTTGCAATAGTGATCTTTACTAATATCATTAACTGCGTTGTGAAGTTTCGCGTCTCCTGTATGCACTTACCGTAGCTGTGTTTTGATAATAGCAGACAATTAAATTTAGGGAAAAGTTTAACCCTTTGGAGTTCTACAGCACAGGGAAAAGCAAATACTAATTTTATCCCAGAAAAAATAATTACCGATTGTGCTTATCTATATTTATTTTGTTGATGTATGGGGTAACGCTTTGGGAGCCTGGGCACACCGGTGTTTTAAATCTTTATTTATTTTTTTGGGGGGGGGAGTTTATGGGGGTGCCTTAATTTTAGATGTTATTCCTGCTTTGCCATCTATTTTTGTCTTTGGTATTTTTCTTATTTTATTTAATTTTTTTTATTGAAAAAGCAGCATAAAATAATCAAAAGAAAGGACACTATGCCACTTAAAACACACACAATAAAAGCAAACACAAGTGTGCACCGCAGAGCAGGCTGCAGTCCTAGAACGTGCTGTTGGCACGTTGCCTTTTTTGTGTTGTCTGTGCTTCAAAAGATCACAGAATAAACCTGATGGGGGGAGAAAATAGTGATTGTGAGTCCCAGGCCCTTACACTGACGGTTCATCCCAGAAAGTAACCTGGAATGCCGACCTTGGAAAGATTAATAATCTCTCTAACGAACCATAAAATATGTTTCTCTGATAGTTATTTTAGCTTGATGATGGTTTTTAGGCTTTGTTTTGGTTTGTTAGAGTTATAAAACAAAGGAAGGAATATGATTATCTTGTTTTCACGTCTGTCCTTTTCAGCAAAGCCTTCTTGGGGGCGAGATGGACATTGGCAATTCAGGGGCTCTCTCACCCACAAAGCCTGGTTCTCAGTACTATCATTATTCAAGCAATAACTCCAGGAGGAGGCCTTTTCACAGCAGCTCCATGGGTGAGTATTATCTATATTCTCTGCCTAGTAATAGTATCCAGTTACACTCTGATAAACCATGTACCCCACAGAGACGCAGACAATAACAGCAGCCTTCCGGTACTTCTCTATTACCCACCGTCTCAGCTTGCATTGGCTGCCGCCTGTGTCCAGGGGGGGGGGGGGGGAAGTAGGAAGTAAAGCTCAGCTGTTACCTGTGCAGACCTTTCCCTGCAGATCTGACTATTGTGTGCTGGTTATATACCCAGTGTGAGATTCTGGCATCAAAGCCACCCTCGGAATGAAGGGTTTAAAAAATAAAAATAAATAAATAAAATACAGTGATGCAATTTCTTAATTCAGAAACCACTTTTCCAAAATCCAGCCAAAAAAATATAGTAAATAATAATAACAATTTTTATTGATAATCATGTCAGACAGACACAAAGCTGCTCACTGGGAGTGTAGTTATGCAGTCACTGTGAGGAGCACTGCTTTCTCATTTAAATGTAATTTAGTTTATATCGTGCAAGATGACCCAAATGACAGATTGAAAACCCTTTTCTGAACACAGGAGGTTTCCGGCATTCTGGATAATAAATCCCATTCCTGTATGTAATAACCATGTGCTAATTGGGCAATGGGGTAAATTGTGGGTTTATGCTTCTTTTACTGTATTTAATAGTTTTATATAGAGAATATGAACTTTTTTTTTATTAAGAAGTATGGGGGAACAAAAAAAAAACATTTAGAACTCTGGAAGCTCAAATATACAGAATACTTGTAATAAGAATTCTGGTTTGTTTGCAGTGGAATGGATGGGAACATGTCTCCTTAAACCTCTCTCTTGATTCGTTTTTTTGTTTTGTTTTTTACCATTGACAGAGGTGCAAGCAAAGAAAGTTAGAAAAGTTCCCCCGGGGTTACCCTCCTCAGTAAGTAACACTCCCCATCTGATTCTCTAACTGTGCAATGTTGCTGATATGGGGTGTGATAGATGATCCCGGCAATGCCAATAGGTTTAGGTGGTGTTTGTTTTACCCGTTTTGGTTTTTAACACATTATGTGTGAGAATTGCAACTTCTACAGATTATTAAGAAAACGTGTTGTGTAAAAGTTTAGTTTCATTAAGTTTGTTCCCTGCTATGCTGTTTGTTTTATTTAAAAAAAACAAAAAAAAAAAAACAAAGGCTTTGCAAATTCAATATAGCTAAATGGTTGTAGTTGTGTCTGGCAATAAGTTAAATGCAATGTGGTATAAAGTCGCCGGCACTAAGCTGAGATTGATCATACTTGTATCAGAGCTACAGTATATCGTGTATGTGGAGGTTTTTCACCAAATCCGCCAATCATCCTGCGTAAAGCCATCATGCTATGTACTGTAATGTGCTGTCTCCGTACTGCTGCAAAGCAAAACCAAAGCATTTCATTTCAATACTGTCACGTGTAAATTTTTGTCTTCTTAAAACGGTGCTGTGGCCTTACACTAAAATGCGTTCTTCTCATTGTATAAGGCAATGGGAAAATCAGGGTGCCGTGGATTCATTTTGTATTATGTCTGTATATTTATTTATTTATTTGGGCTCTATATCCATAGAGGTATTGAGGAACATGCTATATAATACTGGAGGAATGGCGATCGTGTTTTTACGTCATATTCTACTAAAGAGTCATTATTTTGGCTGTAAAATATCATTATTTTTAATTCGGAAAGAAGCCTTTACTTTTGTAATTTTTTTTTACAGAAAATAAATTTCTATGGTTTCTTCAGACTAAACCATTTCCTACTTTCTTAATATGGATGGATGAAGCGGAAAAAAAAATGTCGCCCTTTTCTCCACTTTGACTGATTAGCATTAAAAGAGGAGGATCTAGCTGCAAAAGTGGCGATACAGTGTAGTATGAGGCGTACTGTCCTAAAAACAAGTGCAAAGTTTCTACTCCCCACCACCCTTTTTAGACACAGATTGTGTATTTAGGGAGCAGAAGAGGGTCCGCGTGGAATAAGCACTCGCTGAACTTGCCAAGTCTTTTCTTATTTGTTCACTGGGTCACTGTGTCAGAGATCTTGTGCGTCATCAATAAGAGCCAAGGACCATAAAGTGTATTCTGCAATGGGCGCGTGTTACTGTTTGACGTGCGTGTTTAAATCACACGAATGTTGGTGTTGAGGTTCCCCTGGCTGTAAGGAGAAGAGAATGGGAGAATCCCAGGAGCTGAGCACCGTGGGAGCCTGTAAGCAGAGAGGCAGGGGGGGGGGGGGGCATCTTCTGTTTACTACACTTACCCCAATCTCCTTACCCCGTACCGGTCACTGAAAACAACCCTCATTAGTGGCTCAGTGGAGCATACCAAATGAGCACCAGAGGTGGAAAAGTTAAATAGCAGCTGAAAAGAAACGAATCCTATTTTTTTTTTTCTTCTCCTTTTTTGACTTGACCAAACGCCCAATTGACTAATTACAAAACACACTAGAAATTCGCGGCCGCGCTAATCATAAGCAAGGGAACATTCTGTAACGCCTTGGAAGGGAGCCCAAAGTTCACAGCCCCATACCTGAGCGGGGCTTTGGGATAAAATGAGCCTTCAGTTCACTAGATACTTCCCTCCTTTGTCAGCATAATGATGATTTATGGATTTGCATGTTCAAAGAGATTTGCGCGACGGATTTATTGTGAAATTTACATAGATGGCAAAAAAAAAAAAAAAAGAGATAGAGAGAGAACATCTTTATTTTCCAGCGAGGACTCTGAGTGCCTAGTGTTGGCTGTGAGTGCATCAGTAGCTTGTGTGCTTGATAAACCAGGTGTCAGCCTGTATAAAACAGCTGTATCTCAATGAACGTTCCCCCCCCCCCCCTCCTGCGCTGTTCGCCGGCCTTATTTATTTATTTATCTTCAGCAAAGCACATTAACGATTCCAGTACCAAGCTTGACGAGCCACTACATGCCTACGTTTCCCTGACAGATCTGCAGTGTCCGAAGGCTGGAGCTGCCTGTAAAACTAAATCCTTACGTACCGAATGTTCTGCTGTGTCAACTCTGATTTGTAGACAGTCCGTTTAACGCAGTGTTTGGATTACATCTTGCACGCCCCATACTGTCATTGAATAGCTTAATTTGCCCCCCCCCCCCCCGTTGTTATTACAGAAACTTGACGACAACAAAAAATGTGGTTTCCTTTGTGCATCGTCATGTTATTCTCATAGGTGCGATATTATCCATACGTCATTAGACTAGACTGGCCTGGCAACACATGAAAATTATTTAAGCCTTTCCAATAAGGATATATATATATATATATATGTATATATATATATAGTAAGAACTGCATTTGAATAAGAGTAATAGTTGTGTTGTACAGAGAATCATCTGCCCATCCAGAGACAAATCTTCTATCCTCCGACTGTCAACAAAAAGTAGGGACAGTTGGTCCATTTGGTTCTGTACGAGTTGCGTAGGCTGCTATGAGTTTTTACAGCTTTGCAATTTTGTTATGTATCATAGATTATATGGCAGATATGTTTTTATTTTTTTTAAATCCATATACTAATCAGTTCTGTAAGTGAGCGGGAAAAGACAGGAATTGAGCTCATCTGCAAAGTTATTTGCAGGAATGGGATCCTTTTTCAAAGAGGCAGATACTGTATAGTAATCTAATGGCATAATCTATCCAGTTTTAAGGCTATTCTTGTTCTGCTTTTATTATTAATTCTGAGATGTTAGGAAAAAAATCGATGTATTGGTGATGATGATCTACAGATATTAGTAATCTATTAATCTGAAGTTATTACGATGAGAATAAAGTGTTATATGGACTAACTGCAGTAAAAAAAAAATGACTGATGTACTGAATAGTATAATAAATCATCGACTTATAATAAATCATCGACTTGTATATGGAGGTATATATATATATGCAGGAAGACATCATCAAGTACCTTGTTCTATAAATTATGGGATAAAAATGTATTGCTTTATAAGTACATAAAGAATAACGTATTTGCACTGTGTGCTGCATATTATATTTTATAAAATCATATGGTCACTATTTCATATTGGATTTTGGGGGGGGGGGTTGTGATTCCTCCATATATTTATTATGTAATATGGGGAATATCAGTATTTCTAAGAATTTGATGCTTCTGCCGCCGTAGACTGGATTTTGTGTGGGTTATATAATTCACTGCTGGCTGTTTGGGTTAGCGTAGTAATTGCATAAAATCTATAGTTGTCACTTTCGTGGGGTCAGTGTGGAAAATTAGATGGGGCCCCGTCCGTTCAGATTTTCTTTTAAATTAAATTAAACCCTGCCCTGAATAGTTATACACCATAGTTATAATCATGATGATCCAGAGCAGCGCATCAGTCCGAGAGCCCCTTCATTATTAATGGCTGGTGGCAAATGGCCCTGTCTAACCCGTGCCCCCCCCCCAAAAAAAGTCCCCATAAACGTGGCATTGATTTAACTGCCGCCTACTCTACTTTTTTATTTGTAAATAGTGTTTTGTTTAAATGTGCTCCACGTTCGCCATATGAGAGTCGGTGTCAGGCGACGAAGGGAACATTTAAAACCTTAATGGGCCCTAATGATTATTTACATACACATTTTTATTACAACTGATGGAACTTATTCTGTGCTCACTGTCTCCGAGAATATATTATGTTTTCTTTTGTAAATATTTTTTATTATATTTTGGGTCTTGCCGCGATTGCTGTAAGCCCCTCATCACGGTCAGGTTATTATAGCGCCAATGGTGTTTGTCACCCGGTGTTACCACATGACGAAAGTCCTATCCTTTGCACAAACAAGTAATTGCCAGTGAAGGGGATCCTAATCCTTCAGCTATTATCATATAAATATAATGCAGCCATCATGTTGACAATTACCATACAGTCATCATGTCGATACCATAATGTTGAACTGCGCCATGACGACATGCTACACGTCAACCCCTGTTCAATGTTGACATGATTAAAATGTTGACAATACAAATCTTAGGGTTAGGGTGAGTTGTCAACATTTCAACATGCCGACTTAATGGCAATGTCAACATGTTCCAAGTTGACATCATGCATGTCGACACACTCTGACACTCTGAACGGAGAAGCTGTCGATACTATAGAGCCTACATTATGATTGTCAACATTATAAGACCACTTTGAATAAAGAAATTGTTCCCAACATGGCCAGCATTGCCCCCATTGGGCTAGAGGGGGAATTCACAGAGGGAGGGGGGGTAAGTTACCTGGGGGAATTGGATTTTAAAAGTCTTTAAAATTGATTGTTTTGGTGGTGTGCTGTTATCTTCCTTAATGAGTCGGTTGTGCTGGGAGTGGGTTGGATACAATATTACGGCAGTGACCATCCCGACGGTCACAAAACTGTAAGTGGAATCCCGACGGTAAAAATCCAGACAAAGTTGAGTGTGTATTCTAACCAAAACCCAACCCTCCCACAGCCTAACCCTACCCGTCCCCTTTGGCAGCCTAACCCTAATCGTCCCCTTTGGCAGCCTAACCCTAACCGTTCCCTTTGCCATCCTAACTCTAACCTTCCTCTACCACAACCTAACCCTAACCGTTCCCTTTGCCATCCTAACTCTAACCTTCCTCTACCGCAGCCTAACCCTAACTGTTCTCTTTGGCAGCCTAACCCTAATCGTCCCCTTTGACAGCCTAACCCTAATCGTCCCCTTTGGCAGCCTAACCCTAATCGTCCCCTTTGCCATCCTAACTCTAACCTTCCTCTACCGCAGCCTAACCCTAACTGTTCCCTTTGGCAGCCTAACCCTAACCGACCCGTTCGGCAGCCTAAACCCAACCCTAATGCATCGGGATACGTCTGTATTTTGACTGTCGAGATCCTGACTACATCCCCTGGGAATACCTTTTATAAAACCAGGATGGCAGAGGCCCAAAAGAGTTTGAGTCACATGTATTAAGCATTTTTTTTTTCATTGGGGAATAGTTTTTAAATATATTTTTATTATAATAGGGTTTATATAATTTTTTTACAATTATTATTACTTTTTTTTTTTTTTAAGCCCATGGACCAGAAAGTCTTTTATTTCCATAGCTTATACGTGAGGAGACTGGCCAGGTCAAGCATGCTCAAATCCTAAGACTGGTACGGCAGGCAGTCAATCAATCTGTACAGCTAAGTGCCATTATCGCTTGGGCAATTGAGTATCGATCAGCTGCCCCTTGATTATTTTATTGATAGATAATACATAATAAATTTTTTTTTTATATATATATAGCAAATCAGCCTTAAAAATACATTATGCTGAATAGATATCACATTCCCCATGTGTGCCAGGCACCAAAAACTGAAGTGTATCAGGCAGTCAAACCTGCTAAATAAGGATTGATACAGCGCCATGTAAAACGGTATGCACTGTATAAAAATAGTAAGTAAATCATAAAATAGATAGACTTATTTACTGATACAGTAAATTGCTCACGTTGGCCTAGCACCGAGCACACTCAGGATCAGGGGAGAGCTGACGATTGCGAACAGTTGTCTGTCGTCGAAGCTTCTCCCGAGACGCGCTATTCACCGTCTTTTGCCCAAAGCCACAGTTCACACAGGCGTCTGTTTTAGGATCCGTGGAGAAGCAATAATTTGAGAAATCGTAATTAGCTGTTGCAAGGTGAAAAAGTGCTGTCTGTGTATTTTGCTTGTACCTAAAGCAGTGAGGCAAATGTGACATCTCTAATTATAAGCTTGGTTGCATATCACATTACTCCCCTCCACGTTACCTTTGCGGATTCGCCATCACTTTTCTATTTGCAACACTATACTTTAGCAGCTCGCGCTCACGTTGGTTTTATACAGAACAGCAACTTCTTTGTATAATACTTTTTTTTTTTTAGTCTCTAATGAAGACACCAGGGTGACACTTTTACAGACAGTTTAATTGTACAGCAAAAGGACCTGATTTCCTTATCTTAATAGTTGTCAGTTTGTGTTCACATGTATTAAGCGGCTTTACACTGTCCTGTTCTGAAACTCACACGCCGGCCATCTAATTAGACTGGTAGCCACAGAAATTGTATTTTGTAAAAAATGTATGCACTTGGCAATGCTAACTTTTTTTTGCCCACACCAGATTTTTTTGAAATTTTGTTTTTTGCATAAGTACTGTATTTTTGTTATCATACTTCAGATGGGTGTAGAATATTTTCTTGACATTCATAATGTCGACATGATCGTAATGTCAACATGCACAAACTATCGTCATTGACCACGTTAGCATTCATCATGTCGACACTGATGAAATATTAACATGATTAGAATGTGGACAAAAGGTCACTGGTGATCTAGTGGTGACTTACCGAGTCCAGTGGCTCCATCAATGTCTATCCCTATCGCCTAACCCTAACCCTCCCCTCCCCTCCCGTAGTCTAACTCGCTAAGTCTCCCTTTCAATAGCCTAACCCTCTCTCTAGTGCCTAACCCTAACTCTCCCCTCCCATAGCCTAACCCTCCCCTAAGTGCCTAACCATCCTACTAGTGTTGTAGCTTAACCCTCCCCTTCCCTCTCCTAACCCTCTCTCTAGTGCCTAACCCTAACTCTCCCCTCCCATAGCCTAACCCTCCCCTTAGTGCCTAACCATCCTACTAGTGTTGTAGCCTAACCCTCCCCTTCTCTCTCCTAACCCTCCCCATAGTGCCTCACTAACCCCCCTCCCGTCTTTTACCTCTAACCCTCTCCTTAGTGCCTAACCCCAACTCTACCCTCCTGTCTCCTAACCCTCTCCATAGTGCCTAACCCTCCCCTTCCCTCTCCTAACCCTCCCCATGGTGCCTCACTAACCCCCCTTCCGTCTTTTATCCCTAACCCTCTCCTTAATGCCTAACCCTAACTCTACCCTCCTGTCTCCTAACCCTAACTCTCCCCTTAGAGCCTAACCCTCCCGTAGCCTAACCCTCTCCCTAGTGCCTAACGCTCCTCTTCTGCAGCCTAACCCTCTCCCCTACCATCTTATAACCCTAACCAGCGGCAAACGCAGGATCTCTAGAGGGGTTTTTCCAAATCCCTCTTCATCATTCAGTCCATGAAGAGGGCCTAATTACCACTAATCCAGCTTTAATATGCATCATACAAAGTGTATTGTGTGTCATAATTCCAGCATATACAGGACCAACGATCACAGTAAGCCATTAAATGCGGCATTAAGCCATCCTACCTGAGTTGAATGTTTTTATTTTAGATGTGGGCACCATTCCAGGGCATGGGAGCAAGTCCGGGAGTCTGGGGGAGCAGCAGAAGAACCTAGCACTGCCCTGGACATGTAAATATTGGGCTCTATAGCAGTGTATCCCTAACAGTGCATGTTTTCCAAATCCCCTAATTGGTGCACAGGTGTATTTATTACTGGCTGATGCATGTTAAAAGATCCACAGGTGGTGCTATTTATTTCATTTATGATACTGAGAAGAACATGCAGCACTAGTAAAATTCCATTATATTACTATTTCTATTGTGGTCATGGTGTGGGCTGGGGAGGGGGGTTTCCAGGCAGACAGACCCCCCTTCCCCCTGCGTTTGCCTATGCTAACCCTCATCTTAATGCCTAACCCTCTCACTAGTGCCTAACCCTCCCCTCCCAAAGCCTAACCATAGTCCCCTTCCGTCTCCTAACCCTCCTTTCCCATAGCCTAACCCGAACCCTCCCCTACCATAGCCTAACCTTAACCCTCCCCGCCTACAACCAAACCCTAAACCTCTGTTGCTGTCTTCTAACCCTCTCCTCCTGCAGCCTAACCCAAAACCTCTGGAGCTGGTCCATACAGAATGTCGGTATTTCACATGTCACCATTCTGCACATGCCGCCATGTTCAATGTCGACATTTTAACAATGTTAACATCATAACATTTTGACTAGCTCTTATTTTGGGATAAGTTGTTGAATCAGCCAAGGAAAATTTGCCTAATCTCCTACAACAATGTCATCTCAGACCATAAAATCCAGCCCATTCTGACTTCTCGGGAGCACATAAAGTAAAATAGATATACTGAAGTGTTTCTACTTTTTTTTGTTAATTTGCTCCTTTTTTATTTCTGGTTTTCTAACCTCTTTTATGATTGGTTTTCATATAACGTGGTGAAAATAAAATACGTATTTTTATTTTACATCCGATGAATGTCCAATATTTCCATATCTGTTCAATAATTTAATTTAGAAAATACTCTATCCAACATTTTAGAAAAACTACATAACCCATGCATAGTTTCAGCCTATTATTTTCTATAAATTAAAAGGATATATATATTTATTTTTTTATTTTATCTTTATATATAAATATATTATTTACCGTTAGACTGGTGGTATGTGAGTAATAAAGGTATATAATTTTTATCTGGCGAAACAGTGACTGCCCTTATATAGATATTGATATCTTTTACTAAATATATTATATGACCACTGATGGATTTTAGTTGATATGATACTGTCCCATCTTATAGGCCTTTATAACCTTTCTGTAAATACATTTTTTTATTGCGGTACAGGAAGTTTCCTCCCGGCCGCCTGATGGGTCCTGCCAAAAATAAATGGGGGGGGAGGCCGATTTGTCAAAATGGAATGAGGGGCGTGAGAGCAGGTGCGCTGCGCTTACTTGGGATGTGCCCCATTTCTGTGTGATTCTTTACGCCTCTTGTGAAGTACACATAACATTAGCGGGGGATGAGAGGAGGCAGTAATTGCAGCTGCCTGGTTTTGTCGTCTTTAGCCCTTGTTTATCAGTGCTAAACAATAACAAAAAAATATAAAAGGCCCCAAATAAGTAAGTTCAGATTATAGAAGGGGTGGAAGTAATTAGTATGGTCGGTGTTGATCAATCGTTGGTCCTCTGACCTGCTTATTTCTGTGAATAAGCATGGGCAGGTTATAATATCAATGTGGATTTATTTAATAAATATATACCCCATTTTCTGATCGTAAATTTCATTGCTCCCCCCACACACACACACAAGAATATTTACGAGTTTGTTTTCTATCCCCCAAAAAATAAAAAAACTCAAAGTACAACATAAATATCACAATACTGTTATGTAATAGACGTCAAGGAAATGTATTTAGAGTCACATACTTGAGGTGAGAAATGGCGCTATGTGCCCGCAATGTGTATTTGGCATCTTGGAGGAATACAGTCTTCTCTTACAGTGGTGGTGGGCAATGGGCCATTCCGGGCTCCCTTACACGTAACCTGTGGCCGTCCATGATTGGGTTTTAAGGTTTACATCAATTACTAATGAACTTTTTTACTTGGACTTGTCGCATTGGTCCACTGGCGCATTATAATGGAGAGGTGTATAATGCACAATGTCGTAGGGTTTTGCTGTCCTGTTCTTGAGCACATAGGCAAAGTGCAGCCCGTTAGAAGTGCATTATGTTCTCAATCACTATGTTATGAAGTCCATATCTACTTTAAGCAGGATGCCCCGGCATTGGATGTTCCAGCAGTTTCCTACATCATAGCTATCCCTCTTTTGGACCTCTATCCTGCAGTCCCTCTTTCGGGCATGTATATTATGTAGTAGTGTGTATGAAAAATTGTGCACGCATTGTATATACGACATCCTCAGCACGGTCAGTCAGAAGGTATCATGATTGATGTGGTGCACATCATGTAGTGTGTACGGCCAACCAGTCGACCAGGCGATATGTCGTTCCGCTTTGGCTGTATACGATCTTCTGTCGGTTGAAGGATTGTACAGTGTGTACGCTCAATATTGCTTATTTTGGGCTCAAGGGAAATTTGGTCAACCATCGTGCCAATTGCCCGTCCTTCTGATGTGTACCCGGCCTTAGGCCCAGCAAGGCAACAGATCTTAAAGCCTTTGTTAACCCTACCCCTGTATAGATCTGATAGTATAAACAATATGTGATTGACTCTTGGGGCAGCCTTGTGGTTTAGGCCACTTTCTGCTCATTATGACCTCAGTTCTTCATCTGTGGATATTAAATACAGTATATAATAATGTATCATGCACTTTAGAGCTTTGCAGAGTATAGTGTATTTTGAGTCTTTGGTATTCTAATAAAGTGTACCTGTCATGCAGTTTTGAAAAACAATACATCTAATGTAAACCTACAATGTACAGTTACTTTGACACATAGCCGTAAAGCTTTGCCCCTTCCTACTGTGTAATTTTTTTGAAGCCAGGAGAACGCTGCTGTGCAGTCTCCATATTGGCTCCTTTAGGGTGACTTCATTCCAGTGGCGTATCTATAACGGGTGCAGGGTGTGTGGTGTGCTCGGGCCCCGGGGTCCATGGGGGGCCCACACCGCACACCCAGCACCCATATTATCTAAAACTTACCTTTCCGAGGTCCCGCGTCGGGTGTCTCAGCGCTGCTCAATACACAGAAAAATGTCCGCTGCGGCCATTTTTCCGGCATTTTGCGCATGCACAGTGTGGAAATCGCTGGGAAAATGGCGGCCGCACCATTTCCCCGGCGATCTGCACATGCGCAGCTGATTCTGGGCACACTCTAGTGCCCAGAGTCTACTGATGCTGCGGTGACCGGCCAGCCAGGCCAGAGGAGGGGGCTCCATACAGGGAATGCACACAGCCCCCTCCTCTCTTAAGACACCCCTGCTTCATTCCCTAACCAATATGACCACCGTACTTCTGCAGATGCCCGTCCCATCTTGTCACTATGCTAGAGTGCCGCAGGGGAACACGGATGTGTTCTACTTAAGTCAGTGAAACCCTGCCATATACTGCATCCACAGCGTTGCTCACCGATTGGATCCTGCACCGCTTCCAACATACAGTCACTGGCCGGTGGTCTGTATGCTCCCCTCCAAAAGTCAGTTACATGCATAACTGTGAGTTTGGTTATACATTCAAGTTACTGCTACTTAAACAACTGCACTGGTTAAGTACTGGGTACTGGTGTGTAGCATGCTACTACCAATTGAAACCGTGCACACATATGCCAACATCATTAATGCCACAAATTGGCTGCTGATGTGAGCATGTGCCCCTGTGACACTAATGACATGTGATCAGTGAGAGCCAATGTGCTGAAAGCTGACAGTTTTTGATTATGAGAGTACTGTGAGTATGCAGACTTGTTTAGGGTGAATATACACCTACAGTATAACACATATGTTTATTTATATATGCTATCTGTTCAGATATCCATTCCATGTGCAGTTGTGTGAAGTTGACAAGTACTCCAGAAGCGTTCTCTACTGCTACCCGCCATTGGCTCTATTCTCTAGTGTGCCGTTGGGACCTACAGTCCCATGCTTTACCCAATTTTCCTCCTTCCCCATGAATCGCGTAGTCAGGTGAATAGGGAGTCCAAGGGGGAGGGGCATCGACAACCACTCAACTTCTTTCTAACAGGCTGAGAGGGAAGAGGAGAGAGGAGTGCTAAGGGTGGATTACCCAATGAGCACTTTGTTGGAATCAAAGAATAAAGCTTATAAAGCTTATCTCTTTAGGTGTAGTTATTCTGTTATACCGCTTTCAGATATAAAATCCCGGCTTCAACCAGGTTCGGACCCAGGACACCGAGCACGGGTTGAAGTTGGACTACATCTTTCACACTAAGGGGGGCAACCCAGATTATTCCCGGGTCGTCACCCTTCACAACTGATTCGGGTCTTGCAGTGACCCAGGTCTTTTGACCTCAGTGGACGCTTGGAGATGATCTCATCTCCAAGCACCGCTGTCCCCGGCCAATCAGTTTATTTTAGGCGTGGTGTGGGCCACCTTGCACCCATTATAAGTAAGAACAAAAAAAAGTGTCTATGACCGATCGCGCGTGCCTGCAGGTTGTTCATCGCAGATGGGACGATGCAATGAACGACGCCATGTTGCTAGATGCAACATGGAACTACACGTCGAGCCGTGATGGGTTCATGTGGTCCCCCTGGTGTCTCACCAACGCGTTTCTGCTCATTTTTCAAAGGCTCTGTATGAGCAGAAATGCGTTGGTGAGAAGGAGCTGCATTGAGAACTACCAGGAATAAGGGCTAGAGGACGCATCACTGCTATTTAGACACCAGGGGGACCACATGAACCCATCCCGGGAGGTGACTGTTTATATCCCTGTACATGCTATTTTGGGTGTGAATTGTCCTACACCCCTATATATCTGGTACGCAGCCATTTTTATGTGTTTTATGGATGTTTTGAATAAACTGTACTTCACTATATACTACTTCTGCTATATTTGTAGTTAGCAAACCATGTTACACCGCACAGGGTGACAAATGCGCACATGCGGGTAGGACAAATGCTGCTTGATCTTACATGCTGCATACGTGTACTGGCCAGCTTAACACATTAAACGATCAGCAAACGATGCGATGGGCATCCAAAATTCCCTTGAGCAACCTGACAAACGATATAGCGCATACACACTGGGCAAGCTGCCAAACGAGCAAATAATACATCTTGCATCGTTTGCTGGTTAGATCGCTAACTATATAATGTTAACATATCGCCTGGTCATATGGTAGGGCACACACACTGCACGATTCGCAGGAAATCGTTAACACGATTGTCAGATTGAGCAGCATGTAGGGGCGACTTGAAGATGCGATGGCCGCAGTCGCGCATAGGCCCTGATTCAGAGGCGCTCGCTCTGAATCAGGGCGTTTTTTTTTTTCTTATTAAACCCGGCCTCCAGGCCACTCACTAAGCTGCGGGAGACCACCAGGCGGCCTGGCAATGGTCGCGATTATCGCGACCATCGGGCTTGCGAGGAGACCTTTGTGGTAGGGTCTCAGGTCTCGCAAGCCCGAGTGGACTTCCTGCTCTAATAGAGCAGGAAGTCCACTACTGACATCACGAGTGATGTCAGTAGGGTCGCCCACAAACGGCAGGCGTTCCTTTGGGAACGCCTCCGTTTGTCCAGCCACCCCTCCTCCTCGCCTGCAAAACGGGGCGAGCTGTCGATCAACATCGACAGCCGCCCTGTCTTGTAGCGAGCCCCAGAGCGAGTGAAGTCTGAAGCTATGCGCTCGCGAGTGGGTCTGAATCAGGCCTGTAGTGCGTACACACTTGACGATTTGAAAGATTTGTCGTTAAGATCCGTCGGAATCGGCCAAATCGTTTGAATAATCGTCTGTGTACCCAGCTTTTGACCTAGACCAGGTTTGTTACCATAAAGAAGTAGGTTTTTTTTTTTTTTTCCGTCCCAATATTATACCTCCGAACTGTAATATTCCTAGGAGAAAGCGATCTCTTGGTGTGTGTCCGGCACAGTTCCTTACTACATCGGGGTCAATGCAATTTAAACATCTTCTTTAGTTGGGTAGCATCAGATTTTCCAAGGTGCTGATTCCTTGGGACGTGTCCCTCATTCCAGGCTGGACGTTTTCATTCCCCCCCCCCTGTGCTTGGAAAGCCCCCCTGCCATTGGTAACTTGTAACTTGCATGTTAGGTTGTCCTGATACCTGGCCAGTAATGACCCCACCTGCCTGCGCTTCAGAGACAATTGTGTAGCGGTTAGTCTGGGGCCGTGAATAAGTCATCACAGAGCAGGAATGCAAAGCTCCCAATTACATGACACCGCTCCAGGACTGCCGCCCTCATTCGTGACAGCTTTACACCCAGACATATCGTTTTCCATGCTATCACACATAGCAGCCCAGGAATCGCCCTGCAGGGTGTGATGCTGCACGTTGGATCAACAGGATAAGCGCTCATGAAATTAATTGTTTAAGGTTTATGTCAATATGTGTACGGTGTCAAATATGTACCCGGCGAGGAGTGTCGTCTAAACCCAGGAGCGCAGAACTCTGCCTGAGACTCTATATCGCAAATACAATTACTCATGGGAAAGCTGTAGACAGAATTCATTTGATTACTATATGAGAAATACACATGATTGAGTACGGAACTAAATATGGGAGAGAAGCACAGGTAATTTACGTATAACTGTAATATAATGACTGTGAATAAATGTTCTTGTAAACAGTGCGTTCCGGTGTCATCACTCCAGCGTTCATTTGGAACATGTGAGTATTATAAGGAATATTGCACACCCTGCTGCAAAACATTCGGGACATTAGAGAAGTCGGTTTGGGATACTGTGGCCGGTATAAAGGGACTCTGCCTGCAGTTTTACGATTTATATGGTTACAAAACTCCTGGTTTTCTAATATCCATATTGCTTACAGCAGGGGTCTTCAACCTTTTAAGACAATGTGGGCCACATTAAAAAATTCAACAAAGCTCAAGGGCCACTAAGCTAAACTGCAGTATTTAGACTCTGCCCCCCTCCTCACATAATTATGTCACATAACTGCCCCACCTACAATTTTAATTAGGTCCCAGAACGGCCCCCTCCTCCCACAATTTTAATTATGCCCCATAACTGTCCCTCCTCTTCCTCCATTAATTATGTCTGATAGTTGCCCCCATCCTCAAACAATTATGTCCCATAACTGCCTCCCTCCAACATAAAGGATCCATTCAAAAGTCGGTCCTCAGTTCTATAGGGGCGGTCAACTCCTCGGCTTCTGCTGCTGTGCCGTCTGGCTCCACTCTTCCCCCGTTGTGCCCTTGTAGGTTCCTTTCCTTTGATTGGTGGATAGCTCCAGCCATCCATCAATCAATGCTTAGATACACCCACGACAGTGATTGGTGGATGGCCAGCATCATCCACTAATCAGCTATCTAGCAGCCAAAATTAGTGTACATACAGTGCAGTGCAGTGCTGTGATGTCACGTCCGGCGCGGCCTGGAGTGGCATCACATGACTGGTGGCCGGGACCCGGGAGTCACTGTCTGGAAGAGAATGCTGCGGCCTCTCTAATCTGATTGTGGCCAGGCAGTATACTCAGCATGACTCCGGGGTGCGTTCCCAGCCCCCCCCCCCCCCCACGGTCACTGTAAGTAGCCGCACACCCTAATACCTGCGTCTGTGTCTCATTCACAAAATCCTGAAGGGACACAGCAATCGAGCCATGGGGAACAGCTCCACGGGTGCCCCGATCGGCAGGTCATGGAGTACAGCTCCACGGGTTGAAGACGCCTGACTTACAGCTAGGGAGTTCATTATCCTATATACATTTTCCAGCGACACCCTACTGCTACTAGGATGTAGTCATGTGCAGGATTGCAAGACAGACACAGAAGAGGCTTCAGATTCCAGTAATGATATGTCTGTCTACTAGTAGCTTTATATACATCACAATGGTTTCTGGGCAGGTGTAAGGTACTGTATGAGAGTGGCAAAGTTCTACTTGCTGTCTGATGCTGGGTACACACTAGGCGATATATCGTTCTGTCCAAATGGTAAGTGTGTACACTCGTATTTGTGAAAGACATCTTTCACAGATATATTGCATCAGCTGTGCTGCATGGCAGAAGCGATACATCTAAAAGATGTACACAACCGACCGATATGCTGTCCACAGGAACCAGCGATAATGACATTCACGCTGACTCTTCTGGTCAGACATATCGAGAGACCGATTGGTAAGTGTCATAGGCAGGGGTTAAAGTATGCGGAACTGCTTTCCGTCACTTCTAGACTGAACCAGTTCCGCCTCCTCTTGCCCACCTAAGCCCGCGCCGCAGGGAGGCTCCATTTGCCGGGCGCCTGCTGAGATTTTGTTACCAGCAGGCGCCCGGCTCCTTCCCCGCAGCAGCAGCCGGAGGCTGGAGCTCACTCCTTTGCACCGGCTTCCGGCTCCCCCCACGGGCACTATGGGAGAGATGCCATGACATCTCTCCCATAGTTCTGAAGTGCAGCCAGGCGGACCGGACGGCAGCAAACGCAGGAGCGGGGCTTAAGGTAAGTATTGATGGTTTTTTTTACTTATTTTTTTGTATGCGTGTGCTTGGCACTATTACAGGGGCATTACTATTGGGGGCACTATTACAGGGGCATTACTATTGGGAGCACTATTACAGGGGACATTACTATTGGGGCACTATTACAGGGGCATTACTATTGGGGGCACTATTACAGGGGACATTACTATTGGGGGCACTATTACAGGGGACATTACTATTGGGGGTACTATTACAGGGGACATTCCTATTGGGGGTACTATTACAGGAGACATTACTATTGGGGACACTATTATAGGGGACATTACTATTGGGGACACTATTACAGGGGACATTACTATTGGGGGTACTATTACAGGGGACATTACTATTGGGGACACTATTACAGGGGACATTACTATTGGGGGCACTATTACAGGGGACATTACTATTGGGCACTATTACAGGGGACATTACTATTGGGGCACTATTACAGGGGCATTACTATTGGGGGCACTATTACAGGGGCATTACTATTGGGAGCACTATTACAGCGGACATTACTATTGGGGGCACTATTACAGGGGACATTACTATTGGCGGTACTATTACAGGGGCATTACTATTGGGGGTACTATTACAGGGGCATTACTATTGGGAGCACTATTACAGGGGACATTACTATTGGGGGCACTATTACAGGGGACATTACTATTGGGGGCACTATTACAGGGGCATTACTATTGGGAGCACTATTACATGGGACATCACTATTGGGGGCACTATTACAGGGGACATTACTATTGGGGGCACTATTACAGGGGACATTACTATTGGGGGCACTATTACAGGGGCATTACTATTGGGGGCACTATTACAGGGGCATTACTATTGGGGGCACTATTACAGGGGACATTACTATTGGGGGCACTATTACAGGGGCATTACTATTGGGAGCACTATTACAGGGGCATTACTATTGGGGGCACTATTACAGGGGCATTACTATTGGGAGCACTATTACAGGGGATATTACTATTGGGGGCACTATTACAGGGGCATTACTATTGGGGGTACTATTACAGGGGACATTACTATTGGGAGCACTATTACAGGGGATATTACTATTGGGGGCACTATTACAGGGGCATTACTATTGTGGGCACTATTACAGGAGCATTACTATTGGGGGCACTATTACAGGGGACATTACTGTTGGGGGTACTATTACAGGGGACATTACTGTTGGGGGCACTATTACAGGGGACATTACTGTTGGGGGTACTATTACAGGGGGCACTATTACAGGGGATATTACTATTGGGGGCACTATTACAGGAGCATTACTATTGGGGGCACTATTACAGGGGACATTACTATTGGGGGCACTATTACAGGGGCATTACTATTGGGAGCACTATTACAGGGGATATTACTATTGGGGGCACTATTACAGGAGCATTACTATTGGGGGCACTATTACAGGGGACATTACTGTTGGGGGTATTACAGGGCACTGTATAAGGGGCACCACTACAGTGGGCATTGCATAAGGAGCACTACTGCTGTGGGCTGTGTATTAGGGGCACTACTATTCTGTGCATTGTGTATAAGGGGCACAAATGTGGGTATTGTGTAAAAGGGGTGGTGTAATATGGATAAGATTGTGCTACTATGTGGCGTAATTTGAATTGGGAATACTATTGTGTGACAACGCCCCTTTTAAGACCACGCCCCCTTTTTAATGTCGCTGACCCTTTTTTTGCAAAAGCACAGGGGTGGTGGTCATAGGCAAATGCAGGGGGGGTTCCAGTTGCCTGGAAACCCCCCCTCCAAGCCCACACCAAGACCACAATATAAATAGTATATAATACAATTGTACTAGTGCTGCATGTTCACCTCTGAATCACAAATTAATTATTTAGCACCACCTGAGGATCTTTTAACATGTGTCAGCCAGTAATGAATACACCTGTGCACCAACTAGGAGATCTGGAAAACATGCACTTTTAGGGCTGCACTGCTATAGAACATCTATAGGGTTAATTATTAATACAATTATCCAGTGCATAATGAGACCAATATATGGTCAGGGCAGTGCTAGGTTCTTCTGCTGCTCCCCCAGGCTCCCGGACTTGCTCCAATGATCTGGAAAGTTGCCCACATGTGACATAAAAACAGTCAGCTCAGGCAGGATGGCCCTACTGCCATATATAATGGCTTACTGTAATCGCTGGTCCTGTATGTGTTGGAATTATTATATAACACTTTATATGACGCATAGTAAAGCTGGATAAGTGCTAATTATGCCCTCTTAGTGGACTGGTCACACTCAAACTAAAATCAAGCATTTGGAAATCCTGTGTTTGCCCCTGAGTGTATGCACAAGGTCGTTTGTGCATAACCTTGCCAAGATGTTAGATCGGTATGGTGGTTCGGTCGATCTAATGATTTGTCATGGAAGTGTGTACCCCACATTAGTCACAAACATGCACCTATTCATCTTTTCTATGCAGGCATTAGACATTATATGGATGGACAGATTACTAGTATATAAAGGTGAGAATACTCCAAAAATATATATAAAGCAATGTGACCTGTAGGTAAAACTGGTGCTTGAACCCATGCAAGGTGTCAATCTCATCCACATCATGCATGCTTGCCAGGATGACCAGGAGTCTCCCAAACTTCAGGTAGTTCTCTCAAGACCTCTAGATGGCAACATTTACTTTACTTAGACTGCAGTCATTTCAGCTGCTGTGACATCACTGGCCCCGCCCCCAGTGCTTGCGTTAACTATTCCATACCTGCAGTGCTGTAAATCACTCCCTACCTGCTCCGGTAGAGCATTTTCCTACCCAACATGACAACCTGCAGGATTGGGTATAAGGATAATGTACAACATATATTTGTTTTAGTATCTACATATCAGTTGCTAATTTCTAGTAATCATACTCCAGTTATGTTACAATGAAACTGGACTGTGAGTGGTCTGTAAGCCAGCCCTGTTAAACATTTTAGGTTGTTGAGCCTGCACTGCACCCCCCACACTGTGAAACAGCTGACTACACAAAATAGGATGATAAACTACAGATCATAGCATCATAACATGTCACTAATAAACCTAAAAATGTAAATCTGTCTAGACCTGAAATGTTAGAAACTATGTATAAAAAGTTACGAAAACTTGAGAATATCGCGAATGTGCTGGCAGAGCTGTAACTAGACTTTTTGGTGCCCTGTGCCAGAGAGAGCATTGGTGCTCCCCCTTTTTTAAATATGGACAAAATACGGACATGAGGCCAGGAGACGCTGGGGATAAATAGGGACATAATATAGTGCACCTGAGAGAGGGCCACGGCCTCATGGGGAAGGGCCAGGGAGGAGATAGGGGAGGCCAGGAGATGCTGGGGATAAATATGGACATAATATAGTGCACCTGGGAAAGGGCCATGGCCTCATAGGGAAGGGCCAGGGAAGAGATAGGGGAGGCCAGGAGATGCTGGGGATAAATAGGGACATAATATAGTGCACCTGAGAGAGGGCCATGGCCTCATGGGGAAGGGCCAGGGAAGAGATAGGGGAGGCCAGGAGACGCTGCGGATAAATAGGGACATAATATAGTGCACCTGGGAAAGGGCGATGGCCTCATAGGGAAGGGCCAGGGAAGAGATAGGGGAGGCCAGGAGATGCTGGGGATAAATATGGACATAATATAGTGCACCTGGGAAAGGGCCATGGCCTCATAGGGAAGGGCCAGGGAAGAGATAGGGGAGGCCAGGAGATGCTGGGGATAAATAGGGACATAATATAGTGCACCTGAGAGAGGGCCATGGCCTCATGGGGAAGGGCCAGGGAAGAGATAGGAGAGGCCAGGAGATGCTGGGGATAAATAGGGACATAATATAGTGCACCTGAGAGAGGGCCATGGCCTCATGGGGAAGGGCCAGGGAGGAGATAGGAGAGGCCAGGAGATGCTGGGGATAAATAGGGACATAATATAGTGCACCTGAGAAAGGGCCATGGCCTCATGGGGAAGGGCCAGGGAAGAGATAGGAGAGGCCAGGGGATGCTGGGGATAAATAGGGACATAATATAGTGCACCTGAGAGAGGGCCATGGCCTCATGGGGAAGGGCCAGGGAAGAGATAGGAGAGGCCAGGGGATGCTGGGGATAAATGAAGAGGAAGCTGCAAGTGAGAATGATAATAAACAGGAAAATTGACAGGCCCAGACAGCGCCCCCTGCGGTGCCCTGTGCCATGGCACTGATCGCACTACCCTAGTTACAGCCCTGTGTACTGGGGCAATTTTAGTTTACAGATCAGACTTGTTAGACCAAAAGTAACAGCCCACAATTTGTGGGCACCAATGTGACTTTGTGAGATATTTGGGTCATCGTCTGTGTGATTATTATTTTCAAACATCTTGTAGTGAACTGGATCAATACGTATTTATTTCTAAACTTAACCTATAAAACAGACAGAATAAGCCGATGAAGATTACATATAGAGTAAGGTCCGTGGCAAAAATACTAGCCAAAACAAATCTTTAAAAATTGGGACTGCAGGCGCATTGGCGAGCTCACCAGAGACTTCACACAGGTGTCTGTATTTTGACAACCCCTGTAATATGCATCTAACAAATTAACGGTTTCTGTTTAGGATCACCTCACATAATCCCACCTTACACAACATTGTTAGCTGCTTTCACAAATACAAAATCTCTGCTGACAGCGTAAAGTGTTTCAACAGCATTCTCACAGCTGTGAAACCTATAGAATCCCATTTGTCATTGTGTTTTATCTGCAGACATCTAGCACCCATATTTATCCAGACTCTGCTGACTTGCCGAATTGCACAAGGTAGGTGCGAAAATGGATTTAAGGCACATGAACAGCAGACTGATGTCACTTCCGTATCCAAAACCGTTTTACTCATTGCGTGAAATAGACGAGATGAAGCCTGATATTTAGCAGCTGTTAATTCTTTTACGTGTCGTCGCTAATTCACACAAGACTCCGTTTTTGCAGTTGACTACATTTAAATATATATATATATACGTGATAGGGCTACAAGAGGAACTTTTGGCTTCTTCTGCATCAACAATAAGCAGATCTTTTACAGATGGTGAACTTGTAGGGTTGTATGAAGCTCCAGAAAACTTTTGGTTCAAAACCTGTGAAACGCGTTGATGTAAAATGACTCCTACACTCCCTCTCTTTGCTTTCTGGCCAACCCTAAACACTTTAATTGTGACCCATTTTGTACAGAGTAACATTTGCAGATGCAAAAGAGGAAAAAAAATACACCACCATTAAAAAATGGGCGAAATGCCCCCTATCACAAGTTCTCAACCAGCCCTAGCACTATAGTTGGTAGATCACAAGCTTGAAGACCCTCATTTTAGTGCAAACCAGGGGCGCCAAGAGAGGGAAGGGTCACCAAGCAGGTGCAGTGGTGACTTAGGCCGGGTACACATTAGAACGACGGGCAATCGTGCAGGTGGTCGGGGCGATTTCCCTTCGCCCTGGACCATCATAGATTGGCGGTACACACTACACGATTTAAGGAATGACGGAACGATACCTTGTTCCACCCTTGATTAAAATGCACAGCCGCATACACGATGTTGTTTGATTAATCAAAGGACCTTGTATGTCGTCTGCCGGAGCAACGCAATTGTGCATACATATTAGACGATATGCATGATTTGTCTTTCCGATTTGGCAAACTGTGCCGATGGTGTTCTAATGTGTACCCAACCTTAAAGATGGCAGGTGGCATGACCACATCCCCTTCAGCAGATGGCGCAGCATGTAAAGAGGTTCCTGGTATTCACAACGGGGCATGGCTGCCGCTGGGGTTTGAAAGGAGAAGGGGTTGCACTCTTGGCTGTTTTTTAAATTATTTATTTTACATAGTGTATGCAGAATATTTATTCTTCTTTATTTACTGTATTTTAAACATTGCTGGTCCTGTGAATCTATAGGGGAGGAGATTGGAAGAAACGTCTCATCTGACAGCATTTGGTTGATTAGTAAAAGCTGCCTCTTTGCCCCGAAATCTCATGTTTACAGTGTCAGCACAATAATGTAACCTCTAACATGCACTTAGTCTGTCATTTACATAATCACCTATATGGGCGTATCCTGAAGACTGGCTTTCATGCGGCAGCACTAACCTGCCCTGTCTGATGTTGGATGCAGGGGCGCTCTTGGCCTAGCGAGACCAGCTGAGATTACCAGCTGCTGCCAGTCCCCTCACTTCCCTATCTCTTCCAGATGCAATCATTGTTTCTGTATGTAACTAGTAATTAATACACTAGATTGCTTTGAATTAAATGTCACAATTTGTTCTGGATAGCTATACTTTCCTTCTAATGCAAAATATAGTCTGTGGAACTTTGATTTCACATCTTATAAACAATTCATAACTAAGGGCATCAAGGAATCTAATGGCTACAGAATGTATGTGTGAATACAATTATATATATATATATATATATATATATATATATTATACACATATACAGACAGATATTTGCGATAGATAGGCGATAGATAGATATTAAATAGATAGATATTTGATATGAGAGATATTAGATGAGATAGATATGAGATAGATATTTGATGATAGATAGATAGGAGATAGATATTAGATAGATAGATTTGAGATAGATATATAGATATTTGATATGAGATAGATATTTGCTATGAGATAGGTATTAGATAGGAGATAGATATGAGCTAGATAGATATTAGATACATAGATATGAGATAGATAGATGGATAGATATGAGCTGGATAGATAGATATGAGAAAGATATATATAGATAGATAGGAGATAGATATTAGATCGATTTGAGATAGATAGATATATAGATATGAGATAGATACGAGATAAATAGATAGATATGAGATAAATAGCTATTTGCTATGAGGTAGATGATTGATAGATGGATAGATATGAGATAGATAGATATGAGCTAGATAGATGGATATGAGATAGATAGATAGGAGATAGATATATATTAAATAGATATTTGATATGAGATATATTAGATGAGATAGATATGAGATAGATATTTGATGATAGATAGATAGGAGATAGATATTAGATAGATTTGAGATAGACATTTAGATATTTGATATGAGATAGATATGAGATAAATAGATATTTGCTATGAGATAGGTATTAGATAGATAGGAGATAGATATGAGCTAGATAGATATTAGATACATAGATATGAGATAGATAGATGGATAGATAGATATGAGAAAGATATAGATAGATAGGATATAGATATTAGATCGATTTGAGATAGATAGATATATAGATATGAGATAGATAGATACGAGATAAATAGATATTTGCTATGAGATAGATGATAGATATGAGCTAGATAGATAGATAGATAGATAGATAGATAGATAGATATGAGATAAATAGATATGAGATAAATAGATATTTGCTATGAGATAGATGATTGATAGATAGATGGATAGATATGAGATGGATAGATATGAGATAGATAGATAGAATCTAGATAGATATATGGATAGATATGAGATGGATCGATATGAGCTAGATAGATAGATAGATATGAGATAAATAGATAGATATGTGATAGATAGATAGATATGAGATAGATAACCATTCTGATACCCAATCCTCTTTATCAGCACTCTCCTGACACATTACATAATCCGTGTGGATGAACCTCTATGTCCAGTACTGAAGGTAGTGTGCATCCGTGCGGGTACATCTAAAAGATGTAAGCGACACAAGCTGCATGCATCATCTTTGCTTAAGCACTCACTCCCTCTGCAGGGCGATGAGAGGTACTGCAACACTACTATATTTTTTTTATTATATTTGTAGCCTAAAATTGTAATAACTTTCTCCAGAAGAGAATGAAATATATCTCTTATATACATATATATAACAATTTAATGAGGTATTTCTTATTATTTTCTTCCTGCACCTGTGCAGATGGGTCCTTTGCCATAAATCTGTTGTTGTTTTTTATGTTATATCAAATTAAACGCAAGGGAGATTATATTGATATATAGTCAGGTTTCATGGACTGATGTATAAATCATCCATACAGTCTAAAGGCTGGATTCTGAAATCCTTTTGATAGTTTTTTTTTTTTTAAAGATCCCCCAACAGAATAATGCGACAATTTGGGATTACTAACCCTTAAAAATGTAAATTTTCTTTGCCCCTTTGGTTGTTGCCAGGGGACAGGAAGTGCTTATACCGCAGGTGGAGATAAGTTCTCCCAAACTGCTGGTGACCCTGCTATGGGAATTGTCATATGAAATCTAGTTTTTGGATGTAAATAGACTTTAAACTATAAACTAGGTTGCAGTGGCTTATGTTAGCAATCATTAATATATACTTTTTATATCATTTTATTTGAAAATACATATATGAAAATGTCTTCTCTTTATTGGCGTTAAAGGGTGTTGGTGTCAAGTCAGCGCAATGTAAATAGCGTCGGGAAGGAGCCCCGGAGCTATTTAATTGACTGCGCTGTTAAGTCCAACTAGAGGATTTCGGCTCGCACCCTCTCAACTGCGCCCACCTGTAGCTTTGATAACAAACATGGCTGGAAGCATCTATTTGCACTCAGAAGTGTGTTTGTGGTTCCTAGATATATATCATCATACTATCTAACATCTGCATGTTGTGTTTTGTAGTGTTTATAATTAAATACTGTAGTCTGTGTGCTACGATTAGTGCTTATCTACATGAATACTAGAAAAAAATAGTCTCTTTTTTTGTATTGAAATCCACCTTCATACAACTTTAACTTCCAGGCTTATATGTCCAAATACATCTTACTTCCTTGGTGTTAAACAGCCCTCCTGGTCGCGCCATGACTCGGTAATGGAGAGCGTCTTTTCGTGCAACTTTTTTACCTTCAAATGCGTCTTATTCGTCAAGCGATGCGAATACGAAGCACAAGCAGCTGCATGCGAAATGCTATGTTAGTGTCATCGCTGTTAACACTGTAAGGTAGCATTTTGCATGCAGATTCAGCCGCAGTTGCGCACAGAATATAGGCGTGCCGCATATCATTTTACTCAGCAGGCGTTGCTTGTGCGTCCCGTTCTCATCACATTGCAAAGAAGACGCAATGGAAGGTAAAACAAATTTGCACAAAAAGACGCTCGGCGCTACCTAGTCGCACGGCGCTCACGTGCTGTGTTTAACGCGACTTGGAGATAAGATCTATGTGGACACATCTGTATATCACCTGATTTTGAACTTTTTAGCCATGTGTTGATCATACTTGCCGACATTTTGTTTTGTTCCCGGGGAGGAGAAGCAGGTAGGAGGTGTTGGGGGCAGGGCCCATCCCATCATTAAGCCCCGTCCCCTCGCAACAATTTGCCGCAAACGGCGTGCATTTAAATAAGGGTGTGGAGCCAAATGACGTGCTTCTGATTCTAAGAATCTAGTCATTAGGCCACGCCCCTACTCGCGGACCCAACGGTCCGCAACAAAATTCTCCTTATTCTGCCCATTTCACTAGGAAGTGGGCAGAATGCGGGAGAAGTGCCTACCCTTCCGGGGGTGTGGGGGGGGTTACCCGAAAAATCGGGAGCCTCCCGCTACTTCCGGGAGGGTAGGTATGTATGGTGTTTATTCAATCAGCAAGATGTTAATTTTTGGCTTCCTATGGTCATAACCCACATAAATGCCTGGTGATGTATGTTAGCGGTTACAAAGTACTGTATGTGGGGCATCCAGCTACACAGGTAAAGTAGTTAGTAAAAGCTGCCTGATGATGACATGGTTGGTTGGGTGTTTGTTCCCTTGGGAGACGCAATGTGGTAATCATTGCCTCTAACTCTACTACTTTCATTGTCTATGGAGCAGCAGACCATGTTGTCGCTACATACGTGGCAGATTATGACAATAACCAACAATCTCTGGATGGAACTACAGCCCCAGGCCTCAACATAAAATAGGCCCATCACCATGACAACATGAGGATAACTTATAAGTAGTAATATTGTGTTTTCATAACAAAATGATGCAATCTTTCTACTTTTACATATTTGGGCAAACACTGGGGTGGATAGTGTAGGGGTTGTACACGCCCCCACATGGCACAGGCCACACCCACGCAGCATCGTGCATAGCTCCTCCTCCTCACAATAGGCCCTCGATCTTGTACAACCACATGCCCATATGGCCCTTAACCCAGCCCTGGATCTGTTCATTCTATCTGAGCAGCAAACCAGACTGACATGTGTACAATTTGGCTGTACATATGTGATTTGTAAATGGCCAGAAAACATGGGGCCAAATAGTGTGGTCTCTGGGTGATCTGTAATGTGACATCAAAATCTAGGCAGTTCCGGCAGTATGCAAGATTTGACTGAACTGGATTGTCACAGACAATTCCCCTCTATATGGGAAGGTGCGTATTCATAAATGCAGCTGGATCAACCAGTAGCCTTGTAAATTTTGATTTGCTCCACTGAAATGGAAATGTATCTGATTTTAGAGGTCAAACAAACCAATGACCAGTGACCCCACAAAAGTTTAACTATTTTGTTTAGGTCCCCACCCCTTTAAAAAAATAAAATAAATAAAAACTTACTGTGTCGGATTTGAATTTTGTGCTAGTCATTCTTTACCAACCATCTATTGTTTTCAAGTAAGAATATTACAATATGGGACGTTGGAAGCTTGTGGCTGCACAATAATAACTCTCTCTAGGATTAATTCGCTCATGACGCGCCGGCCAGTGTTATGAATACGTCCCTAAGCACTGCACTAGCAGAAATGGATGTTTGTCAGAAAGATAAATTTACAGGAATGGAGCTAGATACAGACGACCATTTGTTAGTCCATATCGGAAACCCTGGATAGACCATTGTTGTCGTCACTTAGAAAACAATGCTATTGATTTATCAAGAGGTTTAAAAGGGAATTATGACTAAAAATATAAAAAAGACAAAAAAAAAATAGGACAAATTATGCAGACAGCACGGTTGGTGTAATGGTTAGCATAACAGCCTCACAACATTGAGGTCTTGGGTTCAATTGCCACCACTTGTGTAGGTTTCCTCTGGGTGCCTTGGTTTCCTCTCGCAGTCCAAAAATAAACTAGTGGGAATATAGATTGTATGCTCCACAGGGGCAGGGACTGAAGACTGAAATATTCTCTGTAGAGCCCCGAGGAATATGTGTGTACTATATAAATTCATACTTACCTACCTTGATGATTTCCTCTCCAGGAGCAGCCCAGAGAGGAGAAGCAGATGGGAGGTGGTGGGGGCGGGCGAGTTGCGTCATTAGGCTCGCCCCCTCATGGGAAAATGATGCGACTTGTGCATATTTAAATAGGGGGCAGGGCCAAATGACGCGATTATTAAAAAATCCTCCTTGCGGCTTCGCTGAATTCTAGGAAGTGGGAGGAGGGAATGAATATGATTTACCGCCGGCCACATGGTTCTAATCCCGACAGCGACAGCCCGACAGAGGAGGAAATCCCGATCGTCCTTAAAATAAGTATAAACTAACCTAATTCTACCCCCTAACCCTCCTTTAGGGGTGCCTAACCCTAACCTCCCCCCCAAGTGCCTAAACCTAACCCCCCCTTCCCCGCAGCCTAACCCTAAGTCTCCCAGGGGGGTGCCTAACCCTAACCTATCCTTTCCCTAGCCTAACCCTAAGTCCCCCCCGGGAGCCCCTAACCTAACCCTCCCCCCCACGGCTGTCCACGCCCAGCTTACCTTCGATTGGTAAGCCGGGTTCGGGCTCCCGGCGTAGGTCTAATGTCATTTGTACCTTGCGGGGATTAAGCAGTCGGGAAGCCAGCGGTCGGCATTGCGACCGCCGGCTTCCTGACTGCTTGCCGGGAGGAGTGCCTACTCTTCCAGGGGTGCAGGGGCCTACCCGAAATATCGGGAGTGTCCCGCAGGTTCCGGGAGAGTAGGCAAGTATGTATAAATGACTGTTAGTAAATAAAATAAAAATAATGTATATCCCCACTGTGACTTTGCTGATGCGTTTCTGAGCATTAGGAGGATGCATGAATAAAATTATATTTGGGACGATAGTTCCCTGATCAGCCTTTTGTAGGTAAAATCTTCCGTCATTGTGTTAGAGCTCTTACTTTTTCCCCTATTAGTGTAGACAGATTACTACACTCCAGCAATTTGCATCCTACGTGTAATGTAAACCAACCCCTATTGTTTTCATGAACTTCCCAGAGCACCTCTGTATCTCCGTATCACGCTGCCTGCGTTTCTTACTTTAGAGACTGTATCATTTGTTCAGCGACGCCTCGTTCCTTCACCAACACTTCATTTATGAATTTGATGAGAATTGCTCTCATTTCTCCAGGAAACACACATTTCACATTTTGACCCCGGAGCATCTGTTATATTTTTATAATACTGCTTTAGCATTCCGAGAGTGTTAATGTCTTTCGTATCTGTTTAATGCTATTTAGAGATATTTATGATCACCTCTTGGTTACTCGGGCTTCAGCGTGTTGCAATTTTGTGTATGTGTGTGTGAAACAGACAGGAAAGCAACGGTATGAGGAAACAGATTGCTGCGAGCACGTGTTTCCTGGGACAGTTAAAGTCAAAATTAGACATTATTTAATAAACTGAGGATGTTGGCTATTTAATTTTTTTTTTTATCCCTTCCAAAGCAAATATACTTTTAATCGTGGATGATCGATTCGTTTTCTTTAGCAAATAATTTTGAATGCACAAAGTCTGCAAAAAAAAGCAGGTACTATTGTCAACAAATATAATCGACATTGCCATACGGTAAATATTCTGGTGCCTTGTAAAAGCTGATTATGGTTCTGCGCTAACCAGGGCAGCCTTGAATTAATATATTTTAAATTGAGCATTAGCGCTCAATACCCAACTATACGTCCTTACAGGTCAATATGCTTTCTATTAAACAATTTACAAAAAAAAAACAGGATATATTGTAGGTGATTAAATTATCTGGAAGCCAAAGCAGATGCACTGAAAAAAATAATATTAACGATATAAAGCAGCAGATTAGTTGGGACGATGGAATTGTTTTTGGCATTTCGGTACTGTCACTGATGACACCATTGCATTTTTTATTTTATTTATTATTTTTTTAATTCCTGGTTTATAGCCGCACGACCTGCCCCAATTTGAAAGTATTTGGCCAAGGAAGCCGGCAACTGAGAAAACCAAATGAGAGCAGACTACGTGCACGGCAGGACAGTGCGTGTTCTTGGCCGCAGTACATGAAATGTAATGGGCAGGCTGGAGTCTGCTTGGCAGCTCAACTAGGTGGAATCTGGGGAGATGCAACTGCGAATAGCTTCCTTTTTCTTTTCATTGGCAAACTGTATCAGATAGATAAACAGATATTAGATAGATAAATAGATAGATATTGGTATAAAAATGCCTAAAAAATGTATTTATCGTGAGACCAGAAACTCCATACTGTGAAGAGTTAATCTGCAATGATGACAGTATAGCGCTGTGTCATCATTATACAGCTTGGTGGATATGAAATCAGCTGTTGAGAGTCAAAAAGTTACCCAGTCAGATACTTCTGTATGGAGGTAGGGAAGGGGGTGTATGAATTTGGTAAATTGAATCAAACAGAATGTATTTTCAGTGCTCCCTATAACCATGACATTATAAATGTATATACAGCTGTGTGTGTGTACAGGTATGTATATATGACATCATTTTTATTTTATTTTATTTTTTAAACTACATTTTAGATTATTAAGCATTTCCAGTTTTACTATTGGGAGCACATGCAGTATTAAAACAGAAGTATATAGACAAATAGGTTAGGAGGCCCAATACACACAACACAATCATATAATTGTGATATATATATGTATGTATGTATGTGTGGGTCTGTGTAGGTATATGTATATATATTATATATATTCCACAAATTGGATCTCTTTGTTGATAGCTTAGATGATGACATTTTGGTGCATTAAACATGTCTCCTGTAAGAGCATGGGGTACATATAATGTGTTTGACACTGGTGTACAGATATCTCAAGCAGGTATTATTGTTATTCACACTCCACTCACTGAAATCAGAGTTATTTTTGAAGGGCTATACACCATCAGCTAATTATTTATTATTTATATATTAACAGTTTCTTCTATATCGCAGCAAATTCTGTTGCGCTTTACAATTTGAATCAACATTAACATTTTACTGGATTGTAAAAGACATACATACATACATACACAAAAGACATACGTAAAAGACATACAAGGTAAGAGGGCCCTGCTCGCAAGCTTACAATCTATAGGGATGCCTTTTCTTTTCTTTTAGGGGTTATATAATCCGTAATGGGTTAGCATTAAAATTAAAAAAATTTAAGAATATCTTGAATTAAAGGGACATCTTTTGTTTAAAATTTAATTTTGTAAATATATTTAATGTTCAACAATTTTTTTACACACTTTGCACAGAGCAACAGGTTTCTAAAATAGTTTAAAGTAAAAGTGAGTTGTATGTTTGGGGAGAAAGAAAAAAAAATTACATTTTTCTTACATTTTAAATGTTCTGTTTGTGTAAAAATTTGAGAATCACCATAAGGGCTTCTTTGCATTTTTAATTTAGTAACTAACATATGAATAAATTTGCATATTAATTAGTTGCAGATTAAATCATGCATACATAATTGCCTCCTTACTGTGTTTAATGTTTGTCAAAATCTCCAGCCTGGTTTGATGGATGTCGTATGAAAGATTACAATTTGATGTACCCTTGGAACTATTTACACCAATAATGTACTATTTTTAAGAGGAATCTCTAAAATTATATTTAAAACTAATAAACAATTGTTACATAGGTGCGTTCCTAGTGGCATGTTTGAATTTCATTCTAGAAATGATATGCTATTCATAATCATTAATGCATCTCCTAATTATGCAGCATATGTTTGTTAACCCTTGAATTGCTAATGTTCATGTAGCAGGTTTCTACTTTTTTTATCCTTTTTTTAAATAAATAAAGAACTTTTCTGATAATTATATTTCTGTTCAGATTGCATTATGTACCAAACAAAAAATGTAATATTATGAAATTGCTATTTCTCTTTAGATTGAAGCTATAAATAGCTGTTTTGAATAAACAGGTTATTAAAACTTATCTCCATCGTTAAAACTAAAGCCATTATGAAATAATCTAATGCAAAGTGTTTCCTGAATAGCTTTATTAAGTTATAGAAAAAAGGCAAATATATATTTTTTTAGATTTTTGAACATCATGAAATAGTATAGGAGCCCTGTGTACTACATAAAATATAATCAATGTGCTATACATTATTGACAGTAATTTCTAAAGCATTTCCATCATTGTTTTAGCTGATCGTCTCATACAGCTCTCTTGTGGCACCTGTATCCAAAGCATTATCACCACAGCTAAACAATCCCCGCCCCCCACAAAAAAAACATTTGATTTTATTTTCTAGATTTTTTACATCTGGTCATTTTCACTTCTCAATCCGATGTAATACAATGTGCTTCGATAAGTGCAGGTTTGTCCAATGAGTATTTATTTAAAGATCATCTATCACAATATTTCAGTGGCCCAGTAAAACACATAGCCACTTGACAATGGTCCATTTTTGTAGATTAATGTGACAGCTGATTTTTTATTTTATTTTAATTCTCTATACCATGAATGGACTACCCGTTGAGTCTATGAAACATTATTCATATTTTCACCATGTCCTTTTTTATGTTTGTTAATAATATATATAAAGCATTAACATATGTTGGTATGCATGTTGGGGGTTAAAAAAAAAGCCTATGACAGTCACATTAAATAAAAAAATTAGATATTGATCCTAATTAAGCAAGTCAAATTTTTGGTATTTCAGATATATAATAAATATTAATTTATAATCTTTAGACAGATTATTATTATTAATAATAATAATCTTAATAATTGCTTACATCTTATAAATGATTATAAACATTTTTTATTAAGAGTAAAAATAAGAATATTATTAGTAGTTATAGCTTGTATATATGGCAGCGCTAGGTAACTGTGGCTCTTAGGCCATAGTAGAACTACAAGTCCCATCCTCGCAAGGGTGTTCTGACTTACAGTTTAACAACATCTGGATAGCCAGAAGTATTACTGGTACTGCACTCTATCACTACGGTAGATATTTTACACATTTAATTTTCATTTTCTGTTTATAACTAGATACCGAGCTGTAGATTAATGTTTCACATTGTGCATGTAACATCCAGTCATGCCTGACCACAAATCACCTAGCACGCATTGAGGTAACCACTAATAATAAATGCTCTCCTGTGTTATCTATTTCTGCAATGTAAGTACTTCCTCTACCCATTACATCACTGCCGGATTGGAGGGAAACATCTGCAAAAGGTGTAGTCTAATCGGCCATGGCCACCGCCAGTTCTCCGAAAATAGGGAGAAGCCGCAATCGGGGACCTTGGAGTTCCACTTCCCTCTTCTTCTGGAATGTTATTTAATAGGAAGAAGGGAAGTTGTTGCAAACTGTGAGCTTTGCATACATAATGATTGATATTAAAACGATTTACACACTGGATTTTTATTTTTTAACTGCCTCCAGACAAAGACCATGATTTTTTTTTTTTTTACTAACATAGCTTTATACTTCAAATGGACACGTTGGGCTTTTTTTTATGACGGTGAGTAGGTCTATAATGTGTGTATGTTAATTAGCTTCTACATAATGCATGTTAGAGTTATTAGGAAATAAACTAATTTCTCATATTCTTAATATTTTATATATTCTATAAAGCACAATTGTTTACACTGTGTACTGTTAATATTTTTTTTTCATCTTTTTTGTACTGTGCCAACATTGATTGCATTGAGTGCGTACGTATTTATTCGAATTTATGGTGACCAAAAGTATAGATTGAAATCTGTGCCCAAGCGCCATCATCTGTCCATTTCTGCTTTCATATTGGCACAGTCATCAAATACAGCCCCTCTAGCAACCAAAATGTAACAGCTGAATAGACAATGAAGACTCTTAACATCAGTTGTATTCATTCGGAGGTTTCTATGTTCATGAGAACTGGATCATTTTTAGTAATTTAAAAATGAAATTCCAGTATAAAATCTACAAAGCCAAACACACACACATTTATTTATTTATATAAATATACTGTATACACATATACTATATGTGTGTGTGTGTGTGTATATATATATATATATATATATATATATATATATAATCGTGCACAGTGAGAGTTGTTTTAATGGCTTTCTCTGTCCCCCCCGCCCTACTTTTGTGCAATATTTTAGTAACTGCCATTATTATCTGTGTTTATAGTCTCAATTAAAAAAAAAACATGAAACATTTTTTTAGTTTTACTTGCAGAGTTAAATACAAATATACAATTTCAGGTCTTCACAATAATATGACTGATATGACTGCAAGTGGTGTCCGCCAAGTTAGTTTTCAGCATGTTATGTAATTATTATCTATAAATGAACTTCAATTCCAAAGGAAAATAAATACATTTTATTATATCTATTATTATTCTGACTCCAATCACTACTGTATTTCATTTGTTTACTTAAAATACTGTGCAGTGTCTTCTTTTATCCTACAGATGTCACTGTTGCAATTGCTAGCTATGCAACTGGACAATGTCTATATCTCCATACACATTAGAGTAAACAGAGACACCTACAGCTGAATATATATATTATGTGTGTGTGCATAAATCAGAAAAATATGCCTTTTCTTTTGAAAGATACACCACACAGCAATGGTAGTACCTTTATTTTCTAAAGACCTTTTAAACAAAATCCCATCATCTTGAGAATTGCAACACATGAATCATCATATCATTTGGTGACGTGGCGACTGGGCAATTGGCAATGGACTTTACTTTTGATATGGTTAAGCGTGTAGGTGTACAGTTGTAATGTAATGATGTGTAAAATGCCCAGGTGTATCATATTGTATGAAAATATTACTGAATTGTTTCCAATTGCAAAGCACAATGGAATATACTGGCACCATAGAAATACATTTTAATAAAATTAGAAGAGCAAGTGCTGGATGCGTGACCATCCAGAGTGTAAGTGGTGGTGGATTGCATGTACTTTAGTCTAACTACAGATATTTTTAAAAAATTGTAATATATATAATATATATATATATATATATATATATATAAAATATATTATTTATATATAAATTTAGGAGGCACACTATTGAACTGGAATACACCTTAGGTACAGGGAACCTTTGCAATGCTTATAGATCTCATTATTTTAATAGAAGCCCATCCAGAAATGGTTGTGTTCTTTACCAGCCAAGAAGGAGTTAATGGGAGGGAGAGGAATAAACTGCTGCAGGTGGTATTTATGGCTGTGCTGAACAGGGGGCTGCATTGACTATCTGAAACACAGAACACTAACAGCTCTGGTACTTTACTGTGCAAATGTCTGCTTTCTAAGGTAAATGTTATTCCACATATGTCTCCCTGTTCATTAAAAGGCACAAAATTATTGGAGAGTTGTGCTGTTTCTTTCTTTTTTTTTTTTTTAAAAAGAGGGGTCGGTTTAAATGCACAAAGTTTGACTAAGCGTACAAGACATTATTAATGAGCCCACTATACTGGGATGCATTCATGGCATGTTTAGGGATTTATGTGAGCAGTATTACAAAGTTTAAAAAAAAAAAAAAAGTTCAGCGCAGTAAACACAACTTCAAAAGTTTGCAATAAAATCTGTTTCTTAAGGCAATGTTCCTTGCAGGCCAAGCATATAATCTTGTTTTAATTTAATTAACATCCACATTACATAGCCGCAGCTCTGAAATAATGTCATTCCCTCCCCAGCCCTTAGTAAATAAGTGCCGCTCCCCGTGTTTACATTCCTAGTATAGCGCTGCCCGTTAGTAGACATATTGTAGTCATATGCTGCACACGTGGGTAAAACGCTTCTAACATATATATTTTTTTTTTTCATGTGCCAGACCCTGGTTTACCTAATTTGTCTGGTTTTAGTTTTTATTTGTCTGCACTTTACAGTTTATGCACAAATTAAGGAAATATTTTTAAGTAATGTAGTCATCGGAATACAGTATGTAGTGCTACATTGAAAGAGTGGAAAACTGTGTGAAGGATTTAAATTGCAGGTTCTAGGGGACCTAGATTTTCCTGATCTCTGAAAGGCGAGTTGTGTTTATGAAGCGGGCCCCTGCATGTTCCTTCCCTCCATATTTACTAACAGCTTCTGTTTAGCGCACACAGTTTTTTTGTACATGCCAACCTGTTGTTGCCCAGCCTGGGTGTGTAAGACACAGAGGGTGGTTTAAAGGTGATGTCTGGGGTCCTGTCACACTGACATCTAACTGTTTTAATGACAAAAAATTATCTGCAAAGCCTGAAATTGGAATGAAATGTGTGATTATAATTCACGTACTGTTTATCTAAAGCCCCAGAGACTATAAGAATCAACACAGAGCAAGTGAATATATTCACCTACATAAAGTGAATATAAGAGAGCGTCAAGGAACTTTCTAACCTTCAATGATGAAACTTTCCTACTTTTTAAAAAAAAAAATTTGTGGGGATATCAGCGCCAGCATTTCTCATCTAAGCTGTACTATTTTTATTTTTTTTAACTACCATATAGTGCTGTAAAGAAACAGCTACTTTGAAATATAATTTTAATTATTAAAGTTGATTCTAGCAGAATAGCTATACGCTCGAATGGCATTTATTTCGGCATATGCAAATGATTTAGTTTCATTTGGGATGTGTTCCCAGGAGCCCTTCTTTCCTGTGATGCTCTGAATTTTGGCAGGCTTCAACTGGCCCCAGCCTTTATTTTCTTATTTATTTATTTATTTATTTTTGGTTAGTTG
>JAUIMM010000188.1:415000-502500 GCA_031769625.1 Taudactylus pleione | reverse complement strand
TTAGCTGGGTTTTTTTTTTAGCCAGCAGACTTTCATAAAGCACATGATTATAATTATTATTTATTTTTGTGTGTTCTATCAGTTATTAATGTGTTTAATAATTCTCCTCTCTTATTCTGCCAATGTATAAGGTCTCTTTAAAGTCATTATTTTAAGATCTGATCTCCATTATTTTCCTGGAGCAAGTGAAGTTAGTAGTACAGTACAAGACATTTATTCCCACAGTGTTATTTTCATTCCTCTAAAAAACCCCACAACATTTAATAATAGTAAATAATAAATCTGTTACAGATTTACTTTATTCAGCTTAATCTTTGTTGAGTGGTCTTGGAGATAATATATGGAAACTTCTTCAAAGTTCCAGTATTGTTTGTTGCATTGTTGGGGGGCAATGTGGACTTCTAATGGCTTTAAATACCTTTCCCACTGATCAGACAGGAAATTGAGCTGTAGAATAGTTTGTTTCCTGTTTCAACAGAAATGTGTTTCTCGTTTACTGTGTGTAGAGCTTGTTGTCTTTGTGCATATTTGTGTAATTCCTTCTTTTAATTGTTTCTGCAAGCGGTGGCATCCAAAGGAGCATGGGTGGCACCATGTCACATGTTAAAGGGCAGTTTGGAATCTGGTATTCCCCCCCTGATACGCTAAAAACTATATGTATTTTATATCCTCAAGGCAATTTGTATATGCTTTTCATATTTCAGCATAAATTGTTTTGGGCTAGTTACCCAACCACATTTTTTGTTTTTAGATAACTATTTTATGTTATTTATTATTTAGGCATCCTGTTTAATATTCATTTTACCCCAGCGGCATTTCTTGTGATGCTCTATATCAACCTGTGTCATTATTTTTTTTTTTTATCTCTTTCCAATCTTTTTTCCAGTATTAAGGAAATTGCTGCATTTCTGGATAGTGTATGCGGGCATTATAATAAATTTGTGTAGCAGTTCATCACTTAATAAAGTACATATTTTAGAAACATCACTATTGACTGTTTTGTTGGGTTTCACTTATTCTGTTCAATAGCGTTTAATAAGAGTGTGATGTATAAAAGGAGCCATATTAGATTTTTTTTTTAATTGTTACCCTACCATATGTAAGTCTTGATTTTATTTTTCTTTGTTTTATAATAATTGTTTGACTTTCAGAGAACTGGAGATTACTGCATTATTTATTGTGTTGTACAGTACACACTTATACAAATGTTCTATGGTTGTTTGACTGAGCCAGCATACTTTGTAAATGTGGAATAACTTTTACTGATAATCTTTGGAGAATCAGTCTTTATTTTTGTATTTTTTTGGGTTGTTATTTTTTTGTTAATTGCTCCTGTTCCGTGACATTTTCATCATCTGGTTTTGCCCAAAGAGTGAGATCGTAGCATATTTAATCCAATACATAACCCAAAACATGATGATATCGTCATGGAAATGAGACCCCCACCACTTCAGTCTAATGTGTTGGAATCAGAATCCAAGTGAAGTTTGGATCATAAATGAAATAGTAAACGTTAGAGAACCGAAGGGAAGTGAATTACTGAGCTGTTAAGGAAATTAGTTTGGTGGTCTTAGCTTAACCACTGAAAGTATGTAGCTGTCTGGTTCTCTCTAGAGAACGGGACTGTGAAGAATGAATTACACTCATCCTGAGACCCTCATTGTTTAAGTAATTGCTGGGGGGGGGGGGGAGTTGAGTTGCAGCTGTTGGTGAAACCTGCAGAATAGCATAGTGTAGCATGTTAACATAGGCAGGTTTATGGGTTCCAGCAGAATAGGAGACTGAAGTAGGTAGGGGCAGAGTAGTCTCCCAAATTTTGCTCACCTGTCCCAAAATAAAATGCATTACATTTCCCCTGCACAATGAAAACTACATTGTGATTGGTTAGTCAAAGATATGCTCCCACATTGTCGTCTATAAACTTTGATATAAATTCACTCTGATCTGCAGCATCTGGGAAGAAAACGTGACTAAAACGTAGCAATTTTTACAAAATTTATTTGCCCTGTGTTTTTTTTTTTTTTTTTTAATCACTTTGTGGCTGTGTTGCAGTATTTTATGCACAAAACATTTCCAGGTTTTGAATCTGTGAGCAATAAAACGCCCCATAAAACATGATCCAAATGAAATGTCCTGTCTGATCTCAGTAGTAAATGGCCCTGGGTTCGGCAATCGCTGTACACAACTGAGGCCTACTTCCTTTGAAGTCTTGAAAATGCACTGCTGCTCCGAGTCTGGACATTGCGGTCGGAGTGTTGGGAAACCACCAAGGCATTGCTTTGGAGTACATCAAACAAATATCTTCCCTGCGCAGTAGTAATGTTTTCATCTTTTTAAACATGTTTAACGCATATGTAGATAAAAGCAATGATGGAAACTGGGCCTACATACATATACAGTACACTTTTATATGTATTTTTCTAATATATGTCCACAGTCAGCAAAGTCATTTACTCAACTGGCTGTGGAAAGGCTGTAGACACCGTTTTCCTGATCTTCAAAGGGACTCTCTCTTAAAATTTGGTCATACTATCTCATTGATTTTGATTGCATTGATTTTGATTGCATTGTGTGTGGTAATTGCACAATCAAATTTAAACTAGGACTGACTTCTGATTTCTTCAGATTCTTATGTGTGTGGTGTCATTTCCCTATTTATCCACTTTTTTTCAACATGTGCTGCCAAGGTAAACAGGAACGTGTATATGTAGGGAGTGATAGTGCTTTAGTTCTCTAGATACAATCCATTCAATTGAAAATCAGATCTCCCAAGATTTTAGTATACTGTGTGCATGGTGAGAATGTGGTTGCTGCAGTCCGCAGTAAGAAACTGCAATCAGTTTGCAAAAGATTGTTGGTAAATTCCTAGTTCACAACTTTTCAAGCTGAGTTATCAGGGCAAAAGTGCGCACTGCCGCGTCCATGCGTCGCAGCATTTCCAGAGCACTGGATTGCTCCCTGCGCCTGTTATGTTTTAAAGCATCCTTTGAATCATTGAATCCCACCAATGGCAGGTGTGTGCAGAATACATTCGACGAGGCAGTCCGTGGGACAACGCTGTCCTCAGTGGGAGAGCCCCAGATCGGGACAGTCCCACCTAAATCGGTTGTGTTGGGAGGTATCTCAATTGTGATTAAAATACAGTAGTTGTGTGTTTCAAAATGGAATGTGCCAATCATGACTAGCAGGCATCCAACCATTTATTCAACATGCTATAGCTAAGAGTTGGATTTAGTATCTGTCCTCCCAGGTTTTTGGGGTAGATTTCAAGGAACGTATACATTTACTGTAGTCAAGCGTTTCCTGGTTTTCCCAGAACTGTCCTACTTTTTTACTGTTGGAAGTCTTTACTTTGACCCATGACTAGGACAGTTCCTTCCATGGGAGGTACAACCTCTTCTAGGACAGAACCATCCTAGGGGTGGAAAAGATACTCCTGGACCCCAACATATCTTCCCACCCTACAGCGCAGTCTATCTGTTCACTGGTGCCTCCTGCCTCTGTTTTGTCATTAGTTTCAAGTGAATTTGTAGCCTATATATTGATTCAGCTGCCAAAACGGCCTTTAAGCTGAGTGTAGGTGATGTGTCCCATTTAAATAGCATTATTTATTTTCCCAGACTTCAGATGCACCTGGATTTTCAGGATAAATTGAACCACGTTTATGTAACTGATATATTTGGCAAGCAGATTAAAGAGACATACAGTATGGTGACTTGTATGACCTGGCTGTTATGTCACACTGGGTGTTAGGCTCATAGTTGCCTTAATTAAATTACTCTACAATATTGGGTAGATGGAATTCCATTATTTTTTTTTTTTTTAAATAGACTATTTTATTGCATATCCATTTTGTTACCAACATACTGCCTGGCATTCCACCTTTTGTTAAGGTTTATTTGCATTTTATTATACTGATCAGCTCTATCGCTAATGCCACGTACTCAGATTTCTCTGTGAAATTAATATAGGCTTGGAATTCAATTTCTTTCTGTCCTCTATTTTTTTTTTTTTTGTCTATAATTTGTTAATCATGTGTTAGCTATTCATGACCCCTTCTCAAGTTGCGGGCTGTGATCACACACACACACACACACACACACACACACACACACACACACACACACACACACACACACACACACACACACACACACACACACACACACACACACACACACACACACACACACACACACACACTTGGTGCAGATATACACAAGAGAATTGAATGCTATCTTACAAGGCTGTTGAACAGTATTACTAAGAGGTATTCCTGTAATGTTATCTATTTCATATCCGTGCCAGTGCAGTAAAATGCCAGGAATTCCACAGCACATGCCTGTATTACACCATTGTTACACACAGTGCATGGGGATTTCTCAGTAAAGGTGTCCACAGACCATTAGGATGTATCTCAGACAAAGGCCGCCTATGAAACGCCTACACTAGGGGTATTCAAAATGTTGCCCCCCATCTGAGACATTTGTGCTTTTAGGGCATGCTAAATCTCTGGCAGGGCATGCTTGGACATGTAGTTCCACAGCAGCTTATAGGGTGCCTGGTCCCTGATTATTTTATAAAAGTACACACAGTCTTAGGCTTCTAGACCTCTTCTTAGAGTGTTGACACTGCTCGCTAGTGACTTAGGGTGGGTACACATTAGGACGATGGGCTACTGGCACAATGGTCAGGGCAAATTTCCTTCAAGCGAGATTGCCCTTACAGACTGTGCAATCCTATGAACGACGGAGCAATATCTCGTTCTGTCCATCATTAAACTGCACCACATCCTAAACGATAACTTCTGATAGTCCATGCAGCACGGCCAACCAGAAGATATCGTGTGTATGTGTATATATTATATATATATATATATATATATATATATCTCCTGTGGGAGCGCTCAGTTAGGTGTCTACACTGTGTAATCCACCTGATATGTCTGGAGTTTGCTGTACCTCACAAACTAGATACTTCCACTGTGTAGATTACAAGGCACATGAAGTATATTAAGAGGGCCACCAACTGTTGTAGTGGAAGTAAAGAGTGCAAAGAGGGGTTATACCACCGCGGCTTTGGAAAATACCATTTCATTTTGTGTTGTGGTGATTTTTATAGATACAACTGTCGGTGTCAGTGTAAGCATATAATTTATCGCGCAGGATCACTTTCCAGTTCGGCCGCCTGCACCGTAATGGTAACAGATTGCCGCATGCGCAGAAGGAGTAGCAGCCAACAGGCGACCGGATTTACAGACATGCACATTAATGAACCTATAGGTTTAGATGAGATCATTATTGGGCATCTCGCCCACAAGGTGATATGGATGAGTGTATGGCCAGCATAGTGTAAAGTTGCTCTTCATTAAGTGTATTCATTTTGTTAATGTTATTGTCTCCAGTGCGGCATTGGATATATTATGTATGACGCATATCGCTATAGAATAAATATTTGAGGAAAGTATACCAAGTTCTCCACTTATAATGGAATGTGCAAAACATCTATATATTCTTTTGGTTAAAAATAGGTTCAGGAACTGTGGGTGGAGCTATATAATTTTTTTTTTAAATATATTCAAAATAAAACCTAGGACAGTTAATGAGAGGATTCCTGCTTTGTTCCTGCTGAATAATAAATTATATATATATATATATATATATATATATATAATATATAATATTAGTGATCGTCACTGTAAAAGTGCTGGATGGCATGTTTGTGTGTCCATGATTCTTGACATGCGTTTTGAAACCCCCAGGAAATGTCTGTGCTTGTTGTTGGAGTTTTGGGCTTTTAGTAAAAAAAAGCCAGATAAAGGGTCCTGGGGGTGTGGATGTGAGAAGAGATGAGAGGGCTCCATCCACAGGGCTGTTTCAGGTTTGAGCCTTTCAGCCTGAGAGCAGGCTGATTACCAATTGCACCTGGAAGAGGCTCATATAGGCTGTGTCAGGGTATGGCTCAGTGTCTCACACCTGGGGAGAGCAAGCAGGCAGGCTTGTTCAGAGACACTGTTATACTTGTAGTAAGTACTGTGCATGTGCCTATGTTTGTGGTGAGGGCAATAGGCCCTTCCATTTTGGAGAGAGGGAATCTGTTGTTTAGTTAGTGCCCAGACAGGCTAGGATTTATTTTTACTATTTCTGTTTTTACACTGCACAATAAAAACTAGCTGCGGCTAGCATGCACAAAAACCTGGACAGGTGTGCTGATTCCTGGCTGTTGTGTGTTAGGAGGTGTCCATCTACCCCAGAAGAGTGACCTCCTACCGCGATCCTATTCTATATACTGTATCTCTATAAATGGCCAATATTACTGTATTGCAGCTGAAATCTAATGATTGGCTGGATATTGCATCTTATATTAGCCAAAAATAACTGCAATACCTGACGACAATAATAATAAAGCTATTTATACTGATTGGATCATTCTCTAACAACGCGGTAGATGCTCTCAGAAAGATGGCCGCTATCTGGCTGTGTGTTTTTGTTTTATCCCAAACGTATTAACAGGCCCCAGTGGATTCCAGTTTGGCCCCCTAGCAGCAGTATTGGCCCGAGTGTGGCCAGCCATATTGAGTGAATGGAGCAAGAGATAGCGACAAGCAGCAGCTGACTTGCACCCACAGCATACTTGCCAACTCTCCCTCATTGTCAGGGAGACTCCCTGAAATAGCAGCAATCTCCCTGTCTCCCTGAAGAGTCTACCAATCTCCCTCATTTCACCTTTCCCCCATTATGACACTGTTATATAAAAGAAAAAACAGAGATATATACATTCAAATGGGATCATTAGTATAATATCCCTGCATTGGTTATAAGGTACAATGATTCCCATGGTTACATGTATTTTCTGAGAAGTATCAGTGTATTTTCATCAACAAGTAGATCTTACTAACTGCTTTGGATCTCATTTACATGTGTATGTAAATCAATTTTTTGACACGCCCCTCAGATGTAACAGTACACGCCCACTTTACCGCCACACTCGTAGGTGCTGCTTTCACAATCTCCCTGAAATGCTTTTTCAAAAGTAGGCAAGTGTGACCCACAGTGATTCCAAATTAGTACAACAACAGAAAAACAAAAGGAAAAACATGTAGTTGACATTATAATTTTCACATTGACAGGAAATTCGTGCCTATCTATTAACCAGTGGCTATAGGGCTGAATACAAAACCAAGCGGCTGACTAGTGCTTAAACAACGGAGAGGCTGGAGTGAGGGGCCACCTTAATCTGCTTTAGCTACACCTCTGTCTAGGCAAGACCTTTCTTCTGTAAGATTCCAGGGTCTATGTACTAAGCCTTGGAGGGAGATAAAGTACTAGTCAATCAGCTCCTAACAGCCATGTTACAGGCTGTGTTTGAAAATAACAGTTAGGAGATGATTGGTGTTTTATCTCCATCCACTTTATCTCTCTCTAAGGCTTAGTACATAGACCCCTTAACGTGTAATTATTCCCCCCAATCCACACTGTCATGTTGTACATCCATAACAAATCACAGAAGATACTCTACTACAAGTAGTAGTAGTAGAATGATATATTTATGTGTGTGGTATGATATGTCGACAGTCATAATACCAGTCAACATGGTCATAATTTTCGAATTGGCCATATCGACATTCACCATGTCGACAGTGATGACATGTTAGAATGTCGACGTATCGTCCCTGGTGACCCAGCAGTGACTTATTTTCTCCTGGCGCCTGCAGCTGCTTTCGGGTCTCGGTGGTCATGTGACCGTGACTTCCAGGTCAGAGGTGTGTTCCTGCGGCGTTCTGTTCTCTCCTAATCCCTAACCCTCCCTCTAGTGCCTAACCCTGCACTGCAGCCCCCAGTCAGAGCCGGCCCTAGGCATAGGCATTCTAGGCAAATGCCTAGGGCATCTGGAATGCCTTAGGGACACCCCATGGCTCTGCAGCTGTGCCATAGTGGCAGCACCACCAGCTGGGCACGGTGACATACGCCACCCCGCCTGCTGATACCACGATCGGAGCTCAGCTCCGGTCGAACAGTGCAGCAGTCAGAGAGGTACTGCCTGGGGACCGGGTGCTGATGGGCAGAGGGTTGCTGCCTGCTGTTTTGGTATGGCTACATCTGAGAAGTGCTGTCTGGGGTGCTACTGAAGGGGTACTACTGTGTGGCGTAATGTAAATAAGGGACACTATGTGTAATGTAATTTAAATAAGGGACACTATCCTGTGATGTAATGTGAATAAGGTTGCACTACTATGTGGCTTAATTTGAATTGGGGGTACTATTCGGTGCTCATTGTCCATATTTAAAATATGGGTAGTGGGGGCGCCAATGCTCTTGCTGGCACAGGGCACCAAAATGTCTAGTTACATCTCTGTGGGTGAGGATTGCTATGGGTAAGGAGTGATGGGTGTTGCTAGCTGCTGCTGTGGACTATGCTGCTGGGTGATGGGTGCTGTGCTGGGAGAGGGGTGCAGGGTCAGAGGCGTAACTAGCGGTAGTGCTAGGGGACACGAGTCAAAATCTTGCCTAGGGCATCTAATTGGTTAGGGCCGGCTCTGCCCCCAGTAATATCCACCACTCTTAGGGACTGACTAGCAGTTAAAGACTTCCCATTGTAAGCACTCCCTGCCAATCACAGATGGACAGGCAGTCCCTGGGACTGCCAGTCTGGACTGTAAATAGTGGAGAGAGCGCTTCCAATGGGAGCCCACTCCCCTACTCTAACGGCAGCCCTATCTGGCTTCTAGGGGCTGCAGCCGATGCAGTCCCTAGAAGCCTGGGCTGTTTGTCAATTTGTGCGCATGTGGAGGAATCCGCACATGAGCACAAGGCAGCTGCACAGACCAGAGCCGCCGCTGGTTCTGAGATGTCCACAGAATCTGAAAAATAAAACCTGCATATAGAGGTCAATGCGTCATCATACAGATGTGTAACATACTCTGTAACGCCGAGCGTCTTTTGTGCGACTTTTTACCTTCAAATGCGTCTTATTCAACTGCTGCTGATTAAAATGATATGCAGCATTCCTGTGTTCTCTGTGATACTGCGGGTGTATCTCCATGTGAAACGCTACGTTACAGTGTCAATGGCTGTGACACAGTAAAGTAGCGTTTCACATGTTAGATACACTCGCAGACGCACAGAGAACACAGGCATGCTGCATATCATTTTAATCAGCAGCAGCAGCTGCTTGTGTGTCCTATTCACATCACTGTTGATTAAGTCGCATTTGAAAGTAAAAAGTCGCACAAAAGACACTCTGCGCTACCGAGGCACACAGAGCTCTAGCGTTGTGTGGCGCGACTTGTAGCACATAGAGGATAGATGTATGTGGACACATCTGTAGCCTGCACTGAGCATCACTCATGTATTCTTTCACATACATGTTTCCAATCAGTCGTTCCTCATTCAACAGAGACTAAATTCCACCTACGCTCTTTTCCCACTTGTATAGTGTCATACTAAAAGAAGAACCAAAGCGATGTGAAAGTGTGATACTTGCATTCGTCATCATACAGTAGCTGCCATCTATGATGACAACATATTTTAGATAGCCGCCAATCCATTGGCGCCCTAGGCATATGCTATGGTTCTCCTAATAGTAGAGCCGACCCTGCTTAGGGCTCAGGTACAAAGGCAGAAAAATGAAAGCCTGTTAAAAGTGAAGACAACATTTGGCTTTTGTCTGCGTTGTAATAGAGCACTGAAAGTGCTTCCCCGCTGCAGTATGGCGCTCACGTTTTACAAGAGCAGAACATTATGTACCTGGTGGAAGAGGCCATGTTGGAGGGGATCGGTATGGAATACCGCTGGACGCATGTCTTTAGACCCCCGCCGGGATTAGACAGTCGGGAAGCCAGCAGTCGGCATTTTGACAGTCTGCTTCCTGACTGCATCCCTGTTAGAGAGTCTACATACTGTGACATTACAGACCAGACCAGTTCTCTGACCATTGCTGCAATAATACTGCTGACCTACTTTGGTCAGAAAAAGCACCATCCAGTAGGCCTCAATACATATGGAGTCAATTCAATTAGCTGAGAGTCCCCTTACGGCGTGGTTAAGTGCAGCTATATGCCGCACTTACGTTACCTCTAGACTCACATATTTTTGTTGGCAGCCCCATGGGGCTTCGTATAAAAATCTGAGTCCGGTGCGAGATAGGAGTTGGTGAGTTGAGGCACCGTAAAAGACTTGACACCGTAGGGCTGTCTTTATTGTTTGCTATTGGCCGGCAATAATGATCATTAGGTATTGCTGACAGAATCCCCGTTCCTTGTCACAGGCAGCCTAACGTTGCATAAAGAAAGAATGGCGGAAGCATTAGGCACATGCGAGGCGCATGCATGTGCATAGTAATTTGACACGGCGGAGATCCATCATTGTCTCTACGGCTACGTCAGATTTCCCTTGATGGGGACATCTAACCCCCATCCTGAGATGAATGTTATGGCTTCACCTCAAGCCGCGGAAACTAAGCTCTTCACCGTTTGATAACTTGATTCTCTACACCTCCCCTATAGCTGTCTTTGGGGACAGCGGTAAGCCATAGAAAATGAGGCACTGTAGGGGAAGTTGATTTCCCTGGTATTGTGAATCCGTGGCTCATTATTAGCTTTAGGTCTTCCAGTAAATTTTCTGGCCAGGCTGATGTCAGAAAGCAACTCGTCCACACTCCACTGCGCATACTGACCTGGGCGCTAGAGCCAGATTACACATGGCTAAATCAGTCCTGGAAAGTGTTATGGTGCAAACTGTTACCGCAAACATTAACATTATCACGTTATACAGCAACAAGGGAAAAAAAATACACCCTCCTAAAATGCAATGTATACTCCCATTCATGTTGTGTTTTTTTTTATTATTATTATTGAACGGGATGGGACAATATGACTTAATCTGTCGATTATTATATTTTTCCATTGTATTACCTAAAAATATTGAATTATCGTCTTTTAACGGAGGAAATGGCTGTAAAGCGAATCCGCAGTCTGTCCGTCTTGCCAGGTTATAGGCATGTGAGTGGATCTGTTCCTGTACCCTACATCAAAGGGAGAACGTTTTGTCGTGAGGGAAGGTTTCCAGTGATGGTCATCTGAAATAAGAGAAACATGGAGGGACTGAGGTATTTTAATTATCTTGCTGCTAGAATAGTGTTCTAGAACATCTTACAGTATATAATATCATTGCAGCCACAAATGGACAGGGTTATTGATATCCGCTATAACATTGTATCATTAAAATAATTGGTCAGTGAGAGTGTCAAGTTGTTGAACATCCCTTTGTCAACAACAACTGCCAGTGACTGTTCATGGAGACAGCTGATTAATGTGCGATATACTGTGAAGGTTAACTGCAGACCGCTCGTAAGCACTTCGCTTCGCCCTGTCGTGCCGGGATGCAGTCAGGAAGCCGACGGCCGAAATGCTGGCCGCCAGCTTTTCGACTGTCTAATCCAGGCAGGGGTCTAATGACAGGCGTCGAGATCCCGATGTCTGTCATTTAACTTATGCCGGGAGCCCGACGCCCAGCATACCGATCGAAGGTAAGCCGGGCGCGGACAGCTGCTGGCGGGGGGGGGGGGGGCTAGGTTAGGTTAGGGGCTCCCGGGGGGGGACTTAGGGTTAGGCACCCCCCGGGAGGGTTAGGGTTAGGCACCCCCCCGGGAGGGTTAGGCTTAGGCTGCGGGGAAGGGGGAGTTGGGTTTAGGCACTTAGAGGGGGGTTAGGCACTAGAGAGGGAGGTTAGAGTTAGGCACCCCTAAAGGAGGGTTAGGGGGTGGGGAATTAGGTTAGTTAGTTCTTATAGTACCTTTAGAGCCGTCGGGATCTTCACTGGTGCCGGGCTTCCGCCGTCGGGATTTGAACCGCCGGACATAGGTCTGGTGGTATTTCATACCGATCCCGTTGTGCCAGTCTTATTGCTCAGAAGACAATTTGACTGAATAGCAGTACAGTTATATCTACTTAAACGCCTTTGCTGTGTTATTTTACCTTGTTTGCTGTGTTACTTTCAACCCCTTATTGATTATTTTAATATCTTGAGGGCTTAACAAAATCTTCGTTTAGCAGCTTAGATCTTCATATAATTGCAACTACTGCGTTATGCATAACTGATGCTTTGTAAGAATGCAGTTTGGAAGCTCCCTAGTCAAGTAATAGACCGAATCCCATGAATATTGATTCAGCGCACAGGTGCCCATCCTATAGAGGATGCAAAGGTACAGCCGCAAACTGTGCAAGTAGATACAGCCCACCCACCCTCACATCATACACATCATCCCCCCCCCCCACCTCCAGCATCATAAATTGTATTTTGCAGCTATTCGCAAAGCTGTTATGCCTATTAACATTATCAAAACTCCCTTTCTGTGCTATAAATTACATCTGTGCAGAAGTGTTTTTTTGGGTATTACTAAATTGCTATCATATTAGAACCTCAATTTTGTTGCCTGCTCATTATGCCTTTTTGCTAAAGGATATGTTTTCTGGGCACATTTTAAGAGGTTTCTAATGTTAGTCATTAACTCTTATGAGAAATCTAACATGTTTCTATCTTTCCTTATGGTTTCAAATGAGCAAATTGCTAAGTGAATAACTATCCTTCCCGCTCGGATACAGCTCAAATACACAGCACTCTGTTTGTAAATGGAGTTTAAAATACGTGTATATATTCATGCCGGTGCACGTGGGTGTCGTGAAAACATTTTATTGTCGTAATCGGCAAATCGCATTCACTCTTTCATTGCTCGAATGGATTAAAAAGTAGGGAAAGACTCGTGAATAATTTCTGACATCCGACATTGCAGTTGATTCAGTGTTCATCGCCCTATCCACAATATACGTTGGATCTGACGGAAGAAGGCTAAGCATTTTGCTTATGTCCTCTAGAATAGTCTTTGCGTGGATTGTAGGCTGTTCATGCTAATGGTATCTGGACTATAGATAGACAGTTAAAAGGTTGACACCAGGGGCCAAATGTAATAGGGTGAGAGTTTAAAAAAATATGAGAGTTTAGCAGTAAGCTCTGACATTGGTCGAGTTTTATCTTCAAAATGGGAAAACATCTGGATGAGTTTTTTGAGTCTAAAAACATGCGAGTGTCCATGTTCTCGGACTCGATTACATTGGTCGAGTTTAAAAAGTGTGAGCGCTTACTGCTAAACTTTCACATTTTCTAAACTCTCAACCTATTACGTTTGGCCCCAGATGTTAGACAGGCAATAGGTCGACAGGGACAAAAGGGTGACACACTAAAGGTCAACATGGAAGAAGGTAGACTGGTACAAATGGTTGACACGAAAATGGTCGACACAATTATTTATTTATTTTTTTCTTAGGTTCTGGCACTTACCCCAGCAGTTTTGGTTAGGCACCAGGAGGGAGGGTAGGGTTAGGCACTTACCCCAGCAGTTACGGTTAGGCACCAGGAGGGAGGGTTAGGGTTTGGAATTTACCAGAGGGTTAGGCACTTAACCCAGCAGTTAGGGTTAGGCACCAGGAGGGAGCGTTAGAGCTTGGCACTTACTGGAGGGTTACGATTAGGCACTAGAAGGGACGTTTGGGGTCAGGCACCAGAAGGGAGGGTTAGGCACTTACCGGAGGGTTACGTTTAGGCACTAGGGGGGACAGTTAGGGTCAGGAGGGAGGGTTAGCATGAAGATTAGGGCTAGAAAACAAAAAAGGACCATTTGCTTGTTGACCTTTTTACCACGTCGTCGACCATTTGTACCTGTCCACCGTCTTCCATGTCGACATATAGTGTATCGATCATTTGGCCATGTCGACGGTTTATTCCTAGTCAGCCTATTGCCCTGTCTAACATCTAGGGCAGCAAAGGTAGAAATGCGGTCACCCCCGAAAATGCGATGCTCTCCGGGGCTTGGTTTGCGGTGGGTAACGCCGTCTTCCTCATGGCATTACCCTAAAGAAGCCTTTGGGCTTCATCGGGAGAGTGCAGTGAGACGTCCCTCCATCACAAAGGGCCGCTCTTACCGATAGAGCGGTCCTTTGCGGTGTTCGTCATGCATACTGGCGTTGCCGACGCCGGCATGCATGAATGCGAAGGGTGATGGGATCCATCGCGAGATGCCCCTGGTGTCTATCTAGACATTGTCGACCTTTTAACTGTCTATCTTTTATACCACACTAAATAATATCATGGCCGTTAGGGGGGGAATTCATTTATTTTCGCTCGCAGCTGTTTGGCTGCCCAAAGTAGGACTTTTGATTGGTGTAGCCATTTTACGCGGCTAAACCCTGTGTATTTGGGCGCGATATGCATGGATTTATTGTATGATTAATTGTAGAGTTAATGGCACATCCTATCATATTAGCTGTAATTACTGACCTGGGGTAGACCTGTCATATACTACTCAGGAATAATAATACACCTTTAAGCTGAACAAGCTACTATATAAATGCCTCCAAGAATTCTCTATTGAAAATGCCACTTGCACTAATTGTTTTTTTTTCACGATTTAATATTTTAACTTGTTGCAAAGAAAGATCACGTGATTATCAGTGGTCATTCCGTTATATTGCTTGCTGTGCCCCTCGGAAACAAACTCTTAAACTTAAGTGGTCAGTCATCAGACCTGTAAAATTGTTTGTGCTATTTGGTCAAGGCCGAAACTAGGATATCTGTCACCTGGTGCAAGGCAGCAATTTTGTGCCCCCTCCCTTCCCATACCTGGATTTTGTCCTTGCTCCTCCATAAGGCAGTGCACTAGTCAAACGTCCCTGGTATAGTGACTTACATTATTCCACACACCATAATGCCCATTACACATTATGCCACACACTGTAATGCCTGTTACCAAAGTGCCACTAACATATTTGCCCGACACCATTTTATGCCCCACAGTAATTCTTCTAATTACTTTAAAATTACCTGCTCATTGTCAGGGGTTTCATGCTTGTTGCCAGGGGGTTTCATGCTTGTTGCCAGGGGGTTTCATGCTTGTTGCCAGGGGGTTTCATGCTTGTTGCCAGGGGGTTTCATGTTAGTTGCCAGGGGGTTTCATGCTAATTGCTTTGGGGTTTATGCTCATTGCAGCTTCCAGCATCTTCTCCCGGCACTTGCGCTGGCCTAACAGACACTAGAGGTCCAGTAAGGACCTCCAGCATCTGTCTCCTCCTTGGCAGCGGCCATTTTAGGATGGCCATTTTCTGAATCTGCAGCCCCCAAGCCACCGCGAGTCATCCCTTTTTCACCCCCTGCATTCTGGCATCCGGTGCACGTGCACCTCTAGCCCCCCCCCCCCCCCCCTAGTTGCGGCCCTGATTTGGCACCGTACTTAGATTTTAATCCCAACATTGGGAAATGTTTTAATTGCGCTGTACACTCCTGAATTTCCTACTTTCCATCCTTCCTGGAAGGATGTTTCTCTGTCTGGTCAAGTGGGTCAGTGTCCTGACAGTGGGTATTGCCGTCATGTCATTCATGTCAGCCAATAAGAGGGTCAGCATGATGTCGGTGACTGGCGGACCCGTACAGACTCTCTCAGCCCGGTGACCACAGATACTGGCAGTGATTTACAGTTGAGTGCACGCTTTTGTAGGGAAATGCGATTCATTGGTTTTAGTCGGATGCAAAGTGGATGTATTTGCGAGAAGCCGCGGTAACCGGACTAATTACCTTCTACTAATGCAGGTATCCGCATGGTAAGTGGGATGCCTCTCCGCCAAAAGTTTTTCTGCCCACAGCCGCCATCATTAGTATCTGAACTCGCGCCAGCCCCTCGCTGTGTGCAAGTTTCTGAAACCGACTTTCCTTCGCTGTGCGTGCACCTCAAAATAGAACTCTAGCTAAACTCCCATAACTCTCCCATGAGACAGATCTCTTTCGTGAGACCGCAGCGTTGCCGCCAAGAAATGCCCATTTTACGCAGAGAGGTTCGGCAAAGATCTGTCTGACTCAAAATCAGGTGAAGATGCGCAAAAAAATGCATAAATCAGTGTTCACCCATCAATTCACCACAGACATTACTCGGTAATACCAGGGGCGGAATAGTGCATCACAAAGCCCCTTGGCAAAATTTGGTTAGGGACATAGCAATGCCACTCTAGCCTTCCTGGCTCCTCCCTTCACTGTCAAGAGTCGAACCCGGTGACCTCTTTCGAGCATCAGCAGTATGGAAAGGCTCAGAAGAGGCCCTCGCTCTGGTCTTTTGATAGCAAAGGGCTGGTACCTCAAGGGAACAAGGTGACCAGGCATTATATGGTCTACTTGGAACCCTGTGAAGGCTGCACCCACTGTTGTTGTGCAACTAACATCCGAGTTAGGTCAATGGTCCTGGTGAATTAGGGGGTGTGTACTCGCTGGAGACGCTGGGCTGTGACTTTAATGGCTTGGCTGTACGTACGTACAAAGTCGCAGATGAAGGACAACGAAACCTGGCATGAGGAAAAGTCATGGACGCTCGCGTCAAAACATTTCTTACGGTGATTCAGACTCGGTCGCACACAGATGGACAAAGGTTGCACGTCATATTGATCAGTGCAAGCTAGCAATGCCATTTGGCGCTCCCAGTTGTTTTATTTCTGCAAATAAGACGCACATTTTGAGCGAGAAAGGCGATTGGCGTGTCGGAGTCGCACGGGATCTGGCGCATCCGAGTGGCTATTTGGCGTGACTGAAGTAACAGTTAGAATGGACACATCTGTAGGTTATGGTTAGGTGATAATGGCCCTCATTCAGAGCCACTCGCTAGCGGCAGTACGCTCGTTCCGAGCGATGTTCGCACATCTGCGCATGCGTACGGTTTTTAGTACGCATGCGCGAACCAGTCAGTGCGGCCGAAAATCGTTGGTACGCAATATAGCGAGGGCCTGCTATTTTGAGTGACAGAATGAGGCGTATGTGGGTGGTAACAGGGGAAGGTGCTTGAAAACGGGGAGTGGAGATCCGAACGCAGGCGTGCTTAAAGGTCAAAACGGGCGTTTTAAGGGAGTGCATAATTAATACAGCAGCGTCATTGACCACGTCACTTGGTTTTTTTTAACTCAGAACTGCTCGCAAAATAGCGGTTGAAAACACCAACCACAAGAATAGCGAGCAGTTCATACGCTGTACGATGTACTCGATTAATCTAATAAATAGCGGACATGACGTATGGTGCGTGCGGCCAGGGGGCGTTTTTATCAAATAAACGAGCGTATGTTTTGCTCGCTCGTTCAGACTTAGAGGTGGGAACAGACTGCAATTTGCGAACGGATCATTTGAATAGCCACCCCTTGTTTTTGAACGAACGACCACAAATAGCGAACGGCTCTGAATCAGGCCCAATGTCTGTTGGATTAGTTTCACGTCTGTAAAATAAATAAATAAAATATCTGAGATCCTCATTCATCCCGTGCTCCGAAGGTTCATCTGCGCATTTTAATCATCTGTTTATTGTCACCTTAAGCATTTTGATCAAGAACAAATTGTATCACAAACTGACAGATGCTTTATCCCTGGGCCTTGGGTGCTGAACGTAACCTACAATCCCACATGGAATGATTATGGGGCGTTCCAAACACCCTTCACTTCTCAGCTTGGTGTGTTTATCTTCACTTACCTATAATACATACAAACTGCAAGTACAGCGCAGAGTCCCCTGTATACAAAATAGGAGCGTAACATGGCGTTAAAGGGAGGTAATGAACCCTATAATAACACACATACATTCTATTACGATTCAGCGTTGTCAGAATAACTTGACGTATATGTGCGTATAACAGTTTGGTCTACAAACCGTATTAATGGTTTATATGCAGGGTAGGACCAGTGACTACATAAAGCAATGTTACATCCCATTCTGAATGCATCTACAGTACCAGTTGTTGTCAAGTGTCAGTAATTCCCAGGGATTCCCTAAGGTGTTAATGATTTGTCACTGTAGCTGTTTCTTGTTTTCAGCACCGACTGCAAATAAAAAGTATGGTGGTCGCCAGGGGCGCCGAGAGGGGGGGGGGGGAGCGGGTACAGTTTGCCCGGGCTTCCAGAGGGGCCCGGGTCTGGCGCCGCCCCCCCCCCCCTCACTTCCTCCCTCCCTCCCTCCCTCTGCAGCAGCCCAGCACACAGCGTGTGCTGGGCTGCAGTGGGAGATTGCTGTGGCTGCTGTTTAGCAGCTGCAAGCAATCTCATGCCTGAAGGGGGGAGCGATCACACTGATCGCGCCCTCCACTGGCTTTGCGCCAGACTGAGGGGCTCACAGCGCTTCGCGGCGCTGCAAAACACAACTTTTTTTTCAAGGGGGGCGTGGCCAAGCCTTCTGCAATTAGGCCACGCCCCCTCTTTACCGGGGCCCCGCGTGGCTCTCTACGCCCCTGGTGGTCGCTCACATCTGCTTAATGATATTGCACAGGTGCTTGTAAAGGGCGGGGTTTACTCTGAACCACAGCAAAAAAGGATATTCCCTCCAGCACACTGCAAAGTACGATTTCTCTTATTGTGGTATGTCCCAAACTCGGCCCTCCCTAACAGTCCAGGTTTTTAGGATATTCATGCTTAAGCACAGGTGAATGCATTAGTACCTCAGTCATTTTGATATATCCATCTGTGCTGAAGCATTGATAGCCTTAACCACTGAACGGGGGTGGATGCATCATTTGCGACCACGCCAGGCTGTGCATTAACTGTCATGGACGCAAACCATGTGACCAGTCAGAAATGCTCACTGGGCAGCTGTCAGTAGAAAATCTTCCAGCAGAGGGCCCTGCTGGCCATTTGTATCCTTGCACCCTCCTCCCAATGTCTGCCGTGCAGCCGATCACTGCTGATCTGGCGGCTGCAGAGAGGAACAAACGCAGGTTAAATGCAAAGTCGCAATGGCCCGATAATCGATGATCATCGGTTATTAAAATCTGTTACTGTTATGTGTTTAAAAAAAAAATAATTAAAAAATAAAAATATATATTGTGTGTGTGTGTATATAGCGTTCCCGCTAGGCTGTTTTAGTGGGGCGCGGTGCCCTGCCCTCCGTCTGGAGGGCAAAAAGCACCCTGCCCTCCTGAAGGTGGGCAAAAAGCGCCCTGCCCTCATAGCCTGCGGGTGCCCACTTAACCCGCGGGTCACAGTGTCCCGCGGGTGGAGAAATGTGCGGTGACCCTGTCACCGCCGGAGAATGAGCGCCCGGCATCTATTCTCCCTGTCTGCAGCGCTTGGGGGCTGCCCGGCATGTCCGTAAGTCCCTCTCTGGATCCGGCGCCCTGCCTGCCGCCAGAGCTAGAGTGAACACTATGTATATGTGCGTGTGTGTGTGATATATATTATACAGTATGTGAAACGAAAAGGAGACAAGGCGCATCTACGTGAGTAAAAAATAACAATCACTTTTACTAAGTGTAATAAGCTCACATCAGCTCCCTCCCGGAAGGAGGGAGCTGATTGTCGGCAAGTATGAACATGAAATAGGTACGTTTCGGTCACTGTTGCCTTTGCAGTGCATATGCAGCATTCCCTGCCCCACCCCTTCGTATCTACCCAGTGCCACCACTCCCACCTGTCCCCTTTAGAATGTTAGCTGCAAAACTTTGTGGTGCCCTATAAATAAATGCTAATAATGAAGGGAACTTTTAGGGGGAAGGGAACAAGACAAAGGTCACCCAAGGGCGGCAGATGGACTGGACACTCCCAGTAAATATGATCGTACACCCATCTACGCAGTGTATCCTGCATGCTCCAAAAATCAATTTCACTTAAATACGGGTGATGCAGAGTCATATATATACATTTCAACCACATCTCCACTTGTAACAGAAGAGGTGTAACGGGGCGTCCTCAACATTGCAATGGCTTATGTGGGTATGCTGACAGAATTACGGGGTTGGGCGGTAACGTAAATACGCCTGTTCTCTAACCCATCTTTTACACCAAGGATAGGACTGGTGTAAGTGTGCATTGATGATCTCAGGTATAAAACCAAGTGTACGGATAGTGTCAGTCCACTCGCAAAGATACGTGGCTGCATATGACAAGTATATGCACTTCGGGGTTGGGTATAAAATCCTGGCACCGGCCGCCGGATGAAATGCCAACGCCGGAAGCCCGAAATCCCAGAATCCCGACTGGGCAGGTATGTATGCTAACCCTACCCACCCCCGCCCCCCCCCCCCTAACCCTCCTTTAGGGGTGCCTAACACTAAAACTCCTGGGGTGGAGCCTAACCCTATGTCCCACCGGGGGTGCCTAAACCTAACCCCCCTGTCCTGCACACTAAACCTATCCCTCTCGGGGGGGTGCCTAACCCTAACCTCCACCCGGTGATGCCTAACCCTAAATGCCCCCGAGGGTGCCTAAATCCTAACCCCTAACGGCTAACCCTCCTCGCTTACCTTCTTTCGGGAAGCCGTTTGTCGGGATTCCGTCTTCGGGCTAAAGATAGGCGTCGGAATTTAGACGCCTATCTTTAGTACCAAGTCGGGATTTCGATGCCGGATTCCGTGCGTCGTGTTCTAACTGCCTCCCACATTTTGTCCTGTGTACTCAATGCAGGAGCAATAATAATTAAAATAATAATAATGTTATTTATCTTGATTTACTATAATATATTCACATCACAGATCAAATCGAAACATGTGGCAGCTGTGTCCCCAGGGGATTATAAAAGTTGGGACCCCCGGTGTCCTAGACACTGTTCCGCACTTAGTGCTTAGGTGCACCTGCCTAGCTGCAATGTGCCTTTGGAAGTTATAGTTAGATGTTGGCAACTCTATATACACTGTATTGTTACATTTCCCCTTCTGTGAAATGCGAAACTGCTTTTGTGGTGCAAAGTTAATAGGAAAAATATGGTTTCCATTATTTCTGTAGAAACACAGCCTATTAAACCAGTCTAACTCCATGTCATACAGCCTCTGACTCAGATCAGCAACCCGTGGTGCGTCAGCCTCTGGCTGGCAAAGCATGCTGAGACATGTAGTCCCACTACAGCTGGAGAGACACTTAGCAGTGGCAAATGCAGGATTTTGAAAAGGGGGGGTTTCCAAATAATTGGTTACAGACCCAATGACAAAAACGTCTAACCAGAATAACCCTGCCACGTACACCTTTCAGAAATATTATACCCCCCCCAAATACATTCTACAGTAATCTGGCGTCATTTCATGAATATTATCTCCCCCCCCCCCCCCCCAATATATTCAGCAGTAATCTGGCATCATTTCATGAATATTATCTCCCCTGAATATATTCAGCAGTAATCTGGCGTCATTTCATGAATATTTACCCCCCTGGCAAATACATACAGCAGTGAGTCATCTGGCATCATTTAATAAGGATTATCCTCCCCATCCCCCCGGCACCTAAATATTCTCCCGCCCCCCCGCCAAATACATACAATTGTTAGTCATCTGACATAGTTTAATAAAGATTATCCTCGTCCCCCGCCGTAGTCCTACCCCCCTGCATATACATACAGTAGTCATCTGGCTTCCTTTAATAAATATCCCCCCGGCACCCCCACCTATGTTGTGCGACTCTGGGACTCTCTGCATTGGAAGTAGTAGACAGTGTCCTGGCGGCAGGCGCTCTTTCACATTGCCGGTCCTATGGGAACTGACTGGGAGGGGCTTGCGTTCTGCAGCTCCCCCTACAGCCAGCCCAGGCAGTGTCCCTTTATAAAAAATTTTAAAAAAAGTAATATTGTTCCGCAGCTTGCCGGGCAGGCAGCGATGGAGCAACGGGCAGGGGGGTTTTCTAGGTACTCGGAATCCCCTGCGTGCACGGGTGCTTAGCAACCACTGACTAATGTTCCTGTTCTGTCTGTCCAGGGCCATCATTTGTAAAGCAGATGTATTGCAGAGCAGGCATAATTAGTTTGGTGTGTCAGCTGCAGGTTTGATACTATGTTATCTGTTATCTGTTGGCTTCATTTGGGCCATTTTAAAACCTTTGCGTTTTCAGTGCATTCTTAGTGTGTTTTTCATGCTGTCTGGGAATTTTCTTTCTTTTAAAGTTAGTTTTTTATTTTATTTATCTGTATAAAATCGGGTACACACTATAAGATATATTGTACGATATATCGCTCCGATGGACGATGCAATTAACGATGTTGAGCTGTTAAATGTAGCATGCAGCAATATATCGCGTGGTTGTTCATCGGTTCGTGTAGATTGTACGACTGGCGCAGTATATCATTACATCGCGTCATATATCATTACATCGCGTCATATAGTGTGTACCCAGCTTAACACTATTTCCAATAGAGGTGAAAAACCCACAGATTGTTTTATGTGATTATTTTGTTACTTTTTTTATCAAATAAACTGGCGTTCACAGGCCACAAAGGTTCCTTGGAGCTGTACACGTGGGTATTTTGTCTGTGATTAATATGCATTGCTAATCGCTTTTAATGCATTGAAAATTAAAATGTGTGAATATTTACATGGGTGATTTTTAAAGAAAAACAAAAAACTTGGTTTTAATTTAATATGTTACATACATGTAAAATCTTTTATTGCTTTTTAAAAAATAAATAAAAAAATTGCATGAATGCATGGAAAGGGCGTCTGTCTTTTGTCACCTAGGTAGGTAACATTGAGGCCTTATCATTGTAGAAATATTTGTAAAACACAGCTCGGGATAAACACATACTGTAACACGTGCAAAAATAATGTGCATTAATAATGTGCCCGACGTACACAGCAGATTACCAAGTACAGGTTGCGAAATGGACCAGGCAAGGATACTATTACAATTTACTTCTTATTTACACATCACAACAAAGATGCTGAAAACATTCCAAAAACACTCAGGTAATGGGCCCATACGGTATACAACATTATATACAAAATTATACACAGTCCATGAATTTTTGCTCAACACTGAGCTGACGTGTCAGGCAATAGCACTGATCTTAATTACGCATTAGTTAGAAATTTCAAAAATATTTCTTATTTAGCTTTGGGAAGAGCAAATATGTAAGTTGCACAAAAGCAGGTTTCTAAATTTGATATACAGGTTGAGTCTCCCATATCCAAAATGCTTGGGGACCAGGGGTATTTTGGATATCAAAATATTCCGTATTTTGGAATATTTGTATACCATATTGAAATGTCTTAGGAATAGGGACCAAATCTAAACACAGAATGCATTTATGTTTTATATACACCTTTTACACAGAGCCTGTAGGTAATTTTATATACAATATTTTCAATAATTTTGTGGTCGCACAAAGTTTGTGTACATACATGAAATTAATTAGTTTCATATACACAGAGCCTTTAGGTCATTTTATACTTTATTTTTAATAATTTGTGACTTAAACAAAGCGTGTGTACATTGAACCGTCAAAAATCAAAGGTTTCACTATCTCAGTCATGCTGAAAATAGTCTCTGTATCTGAATATTTGGATATGGGAGACTCAACCTGTATTGACTTTATAATGTTCATAGAATCACTTTGTTGTCATAGATTGTGTAGAAATGTAAATTTAATATAAGAAGGAAAGACTTTGGGGCGTTATCCCGCATTCTCAGTGCAATTATGATCTGTTTAATATGATGGAAATTACGTACAGCAAATGACCATTTGTAGTCATGTGGCCACCGGTGTGTGAGGCTGCAGCGTTAGTGTTATTCCAACTCCTGAGTTTCTAATTTCATCCATATTCGTTCCCATTACTGCAAAATCAAAATGAAAAGGTGAAAATATGTCACCAGACACAAGATTTTCATTGCTGAAAAGACAAAGGGACGGTCATATTTCCAGCCCAGTATAACCTTATATTCTGCTTTTAGTAGCCTCATTTTAGTGGATGGCAGGATGGATCTGTGGCAATAGTCCTAGCAAGGTGGAGGCAGTATAGAAAAAAAACTCCATGTACAATGCAAAGTCTTTGAAGTAGAATGCCAATTGGTAATGTGTTTGAGCAGTCATTACAGATCAGAAATAAATCTCAAATGGTCAATTCAGTAATTGATTCATGATGTTGGAATATTTTGTAAGCTCTAGCTAAAACTGCATTACAGCTTATATCCGTATGTTACAAACCACGTCTATTAAATGATCTGTCAATATCTTAAAGGGCATCGGGCAAGTTTAATGTATAAATCAGATATCTTGTCATCCTAGACAGATGGTTTAAACGCAGGGACTCTAATACTAGGAAATGGCAGTTTTAAGTCTAAACATGCTTAATTGGATGGGAGTAAAGTACAGTTTGTGATGCGTACCAAGTTGTAGCACAATTTGTGATGCGTACCAAATTGCAGCACAGTTTGTGATGCGTACCAAGTTGCAGCACAATTTCTTGCTTGAATAATTTTGCTGCGGATCACTTTCCCCTGCATTTTGTAGTTGGGGAGGGTAATGATGCGAAGTGCGTTGTCCCACACTATCTTCCTGGGCTTTCCACCTTGAGAACTCCCAGAGGTGAGCCATGGCCAGTAGATAAGTATGCGGCAAGCTGTGCTGTTTTTATGCAAAGATCAAAGTTTAATTAATATTTAAATTTTTTTTATTTTGCACTAGATACTAGAAATACATTTTGATGAAAGGTCCCTTTGAAACTGTTTGTAAAGTGTCAACAAAGTGACAAAGGCTTGTTGAGTATCGCCTTCGTAAAGGAACACTGTGACCCAACGTTGCTGTAGAGCAGGCTGTGCTTTTTAATGATCGATATAAATTTCATACACATAAAAATAACAGCCCTTTCTGCTTGATAGGTCTGTAATACGACACACTCGGCTTTGATCTCATTACTTTGTCTGAGAGTTCAGGCCCAGATAATCTGCTGTGCGATTCCATCATTGGAAACCTAAGATCCTGTCGAGCCTTTCTGTACTGTATGTGTCTTGCAGCCTTGCTTAAGCTGTGAATTTAAACCCATTTGTTTTGTTTTTTTCGGGGATGGAATGTTCCTGCAAAGATGGATGAAACGCAGAGGTTTGGGTGTCTGGTTTTTGAACTCTTAAAACAGCACTACCAGTTACCCAGGTCCTGCCCTGCTTAAACGCTTAGGACTTTCAGTGGACAAGTGGCGGAGCCGCGAGAACCTCCATTGTACTCCATTTCTGGTACTGTAACATCCGCATATCTCTCTGCATTCACCACTATGAGATGGTTGCTGAGTGATGTGTGAGCACAAGAAGTCACGTTGTGACAAACATTGGAGACCCAGTAAAATCATCTTCGTGAATGAGCACCCAAGGCTCAGGGGAGAGGCGCTGTAGGTAGGGCTATTGGTTTTTCTACCTTACCTGGGGTGAAAATCTGAAGAACAGTTCTTAAGTCAGGGCGGCTGCTACAGGGGAGAAGTCTGTGATATCTAGCACCCAGTCATGGGCTATGCTGGTGCCTTTGTGCCCTTGCTTTGGATCATAACAATATCCTGTTGCCCACCACTGCTTTAGTCACCAGGAAAGCAAAACGGTAACATTTCTCTTTTGAGTGACTTGGCAATTTAATTCAACCACAGTTCTGAGGGATTCTGTTTCCCCAGAAATTACATGTAGGCCTGGGTGTGAGACGTGAAGCCATCAACACTTTTATCTTACTAATGAGAGTGAGGATCTAGGAGGTGAAATTAGTACTAGTCAGTTTATATTGCAGATATGTATTTTAACAGATACTCTCTCTATCGACATTTTGATATATATTTATGTGTGTGTGTGCATATATTTAGCACAGTTGGTGTAGTGGTTAGCATTGCTGCCTCACAGCACTGAGGTCTTGGGTTTGGTTCCCACCAGGGCCTTAACTGTATAAAGTATGTATGTTCCTTCCCCCTCCCCGTGCTTGTGTGGGTTTCCTCCAGGTACTCCTCCCACAACCCAAAAATACTAGTAGGTTAATTGGCTCCTTACAAAATTTAACCTTAGTGTTTATGTCAGTGTGGTTGGGAATATAGAGTGTTAGATTCTGGGGCGTATCTATACTGGGTGCAGGGTGTGTGATGAACACGGGCCCCTGGGTCCAGGGGGGCCCGCACTGCACCCCCTGAACCCATATCTAATACTTACCTCTCCGAGGTGCCGCATCGGGTGTGTGAAGCCCAGCACAAAACGCCGGCGTTTTGCGCATACGCAGTGAGGAAATCGCAGAAAAAAGGGCGGCCACACCATTTCTCCGGTGACCTGCGCATGGGCAGTAGACTCTGGGCACAGACTAGTGCCCAGAGTCTACTGATGCTGTGGTCAGCCTGCTGCCAGCCGCCGGGGAGAGAGGAGGGGGCCTCGGACGGGAATGCTCACGGGCCCCCTCCTCTTTTAATATGCTCCCCGGTAAGATGCACTGGGGCAGGGACTGATGTCAATGACCAAATATTCTCTATATAGATCAGCAGAATATATGTGTGCTATAAAAATAACTGGTAATAAATTATATTCTCTCTCTCCCCTACCTCAAGTGTGTATGTATAGATATATGTGTATGTGTGTGTACATATATATATGTGTGTATATATAATATAATATATTTTTTTTTATTTAGATTACATAAGGATGATTGAATTGTTTAGTGTCATTGATAAAAACATGGTATTTATTAAACATAATGCAGACTGGACAAGGCTTATGCTCCTATTATGCTATAGCCTGGATTCCAGTTTATTCTGGAGATACTGCAGATGTAATGTATCTGGTGCACTATAATCCCACAACCGGCCCATGTCATGCACACTGCTGTCAGGAAATAATGGGAGGCCTATTGGGGTTGAGCATTATTTTGAGTACTCCCCGAGGGCTTTTCATCTGAAAATATAATCGTGCAATCTCTGAATCAATAAGGTCTCGGGTGGTTATGAGATTGCTTCTGGAATGATGCAATGTCATGATACGATTGCTGCTTGGGCTGTAGTGCAAAGATCCTGTCAAAGGAAGCACAAGATGGCTGCCCTGTACTATTTTTATTTTATTTCCCAACCAATTCGCAGATGTTTTTTATTAGAGACTTTTTTTTTTAACTTCAGAAACTTGGCCGTGGATAAAAGGCATTTTTGGATTTCCATACTCTATACCACCTCTGCATGAAGCTGGTGCCTGTCTAAGCCTTGATTTAAATTCTAAAAAAGAAAAAAAAAATTGGGGTGGGGGACGGCAAGGCAGAATTAAAGACAAAGGTGCCTGTGGGCAATTTACTTTGTTTATTCCAATGCTGTTATTAAAATACACATGTTTTTAGAAAGGCAGATTTTTTTTTTTTTAAGTTTAAGAAGTATTCAGGTCTGTTCTCCTGTCTGTCTTTCTTGATGACTGACTGCGTAACTTTGCTGCCTTCCCACTGCGCACTGATATGTCAGAGTACCCCACCCCACTGTGTGATGATGCACAGCTGATGGGGGGGCATGATTCCAACCACGTCGTCACTCTCCATAGGCAAACGCAGGGGGGGTTTCCATCTGCCTGCAACACCTATGGATCTTTTAAAATGTGTCAGCCAGTAATAAATATACCTATGCATCAACTAGGAGATGTGAAAAACATGCACTGTTAGGGGTGCACTGCTATAGACCATCAATAGGGTTAATAATTAATACTGTATAATTATACACTATCCAGTACATAAGGAGACCGATATGTACATATATGTCCAGAGCAGTGCTAGGTTCTTCTGCTGCATCCCCAGACTCCCGGACTTGCTCTAGTGCTCTGGAATGGTGCCCAAATCTGAAAAAAAAAGAACATTCTGCTCAGACAGGATAGACCTACTGCCGCATCTAATGGCATACTGTGATCGCTGGTCCTGTATATGCTGGAATTATGCAACACAATATACTTTGTATGACACATATTATAGCTGGGTAAGTGCTAATTATACCCTCTTCATGGACTGGCCACACTCACTCTAAAATCAAGCATTTGGAAACCCCCCTCTAGAAATCCTGTGTTTGCCACTGCTCTCTATGAACTGCACTCCAGTATGTCTAGGAGAGGATGTCCAAAAAGTTGACAAGCATGGCATAAAGTCTTATACCACATAAATCTGAGATGATCTCTAATATACACACAAAATTGCAGTAGAGGGTGCGCAAGAGTGGTTTGAGAGGAGAGGGCCCTTGTGCAGACTCAGTGCGGGCCCCCTTCTCTCTGCAGCAGAGTAGTATCTGACATTATGCCAAGGACAGAGGCAGTGCACGGGCTGTCCTCCCATGCTACTGTATCACCATCTCAGTATCTAAAAAAATCAGTGCCAATACATAAGAAAACATACATAGATATTAAAATACATTATATTGCTTTTTTCTGAAATATATTTAAAAAAAATAAAATAAATTTTAACCATTTTTATTTTTGTTTTAAAACTGCAACTGTAAGACGCCTTATCGATGCAGTAGGCAGGTGTGATTCATGCATACAGAGATGCCCTGGACTGGTGAGTGGCAAGAGTAATGTTACTGCTGCCAGGCAGTATCACTGGGAGTAGTCCAAGCTACCTTGTCTTCTTTTTTATTTTTTTTATTCATTTAGAAATTGTCCAGAAAAATATTTTCTGTTGCTAAAAATCATTCTTTCCAGGCAATAATAATGGATGACATTCTACAAAAACTCTAAAATCAGTAAGTGGCAAAATGTTTCTATTGCATTGAATTCTTAAATCACACAATATTTCACGTAAAATAGTAACACAAAAATAAAATAAAAACTAGGCAGATTTACTGAAATTTTAAAACCACCTGTCAAAATGTAGATGGTTGTCCTGTGTCATAGAAGACTCGATAAGTTTTTAGTTTGAGCAATTAGTGTAAGTTTAATTATGCAGCGTTTAAAATTATTTTTTAAATTTGACTGTTTTCACTTTTGCAAGAGTCTGGAAACATTTCTAAATAAATTCTAGGTTTTTATTACTTAGTAAAACTCCTTGAGCTCAATCAGTCACAATTTGCCAAGTCGAAAGAAACTATTTTATTTACAAGTCTTTGTATTATAGATTGGGAGATGCAGACCCCCCCCTCATATATTGTGTTATTTACGCTTGCAGCTAGAGATAGGGTAGTGTCAGTGGGTTACTGCTTTACTTCTTTAGATTTAAACAACCTTCCAGAAATCTACAGATGTGTCCACATACATTTAGCTACCTTGCGCATTAATCAACCTTTCTAGTCGCGCCACGCCATGGTTCAACTCTGTAGCGCTGAGAGTCTTTTTGTGCAACTTTTTCCTTATTCGCAAAGCGATGCAAATTGGACACACAACCAGCTTCTGCTGATTAAAATGATATGCTGCATGCCTGTATTCTTCTGTGTGCTGCTGCGGGCGTATCTGTACGTGAAATGCCACGTTACAGTGTCACAACCGCTGACACTGTAACATAGCATTTTGCATGCAGATACAGCAGCAGCCGCACACAGAATATAGGCAAGCCGCATATCATTTTAATCGGTAGAAGCTGGTTGTGCGACTTATTTACAATGCTGTGCGAGTATTTTAAGGGAAAAGCACTAGGCGAAAGAATGACTAATGCGCCGTCTCCACATGAATCTTATTTCCAGCGACTATGCCTCTCAGCCGCGTTACATTTGCTACTTTTCCCAAAAGGTCACTGATGTCTAAGCGGGCAAATAGGCAATCGGTTTTTATTTGAATATTAAATATGTTGACCTACAAATGCCACGTCTGCCACGCATTTCATTCATGTTTTTTTTTTTTCTCTCCATCTAAGAGCCATATTCAATATGGGAGCGAAAAGTCCGTGCTGGACTTTTTGCTCCACGTCGGAGATTTTCCTGGGATAAAGTATTGGGCACGTGCCCGCTTTGTCCCCGTATTCAATTTAAAATCAGCGAAAACGGGACCCGTCGAATTGGGAGCTACGAAACAAAACGGGAATTTTCAGGAATTAAATGTAGGACCCCCCTAAAGATGTCCAGACATGGGGGATAACTATGGGTACCCCTGTTTTTGCCTGCAAAAGAAAGTCGGGGTTTTAAATAGCCGCGGCAGGTGTTTTTCCCGACGTTGAAGAAGTGATGCAGAAGAGCACTTTTTTTCTTTGTTTTTTTAAGTGGTCCCATCAAATTTTGGGTACATGAAAATGGGTACTAGTATATTTTTAAGTCCCTAATGTCATTTTTTTTTCAATTCTGCAAAAATGCACCTGCCGCTCATAGCCTATTCTAGAAAACACCTGCCGCATATTTGCAGAACACCCCTGAAGCTATTTCCCTAATTTTAAACACTGTTTCCACTTTTATTTTATTTTTTCACCCCAAATTTTTTATTTACTTTTTTGGGGTGTCCCTATTTTTTTTTTTTTTAAGTTTTTTTGACAGAGTTTATTTTTAAATGACATTCCCACGGGTGCAGGCTATCTTTTTTTATGACCCCCCCCCATTACCTTGTGTAGCAGAGCTCCTCCCAGTGACCGTAAGTCAACTGCACACCCGTGACAAATCCCTAATAACCTGTAGGGTGCCTGCATTACATAGCTTGTACGCACAAAGGTGCTGCTACAATGGAGAGGCAGGGAATCAGAAATAGGGATGTCACTGGCGTGTCGGCGGAAGTGGCTGCGTACACAGGCGCACAGACATAGGACGTCATACTCACATGGAGGATCTGCACCTGCCATAGGTGCAAGTTTAGCTGGTGCAGCCGATGGTGGTATCTAAGAACACACCAATCGGTATTACAGCGTGTATGCACCCTGGAAGTAGGCGACTCAATGGCCTTGTGCAGCAGTGCTTACTGGGAGTTATGTATGAACGGTAGCAGCCATTATTATTAGCCATTATTATTTTTTTCTATCTATCAGTCCTGGACAAATACCTGGAGGGTAGATTTATATCTGTAGGTTTTTCAAAGCTGCCGAATCCGATCACCGGCGGCTTTGAGCGATTTACCGGCCTGGTTTTGCACGGATTCCTGTTGCCGTTTTAAAACTATCATTTAAAGCCGCAGGATAGAGAGTAAAACCTGCATCCTGGTGTCCAGAGTGACTTTGGCATCACTGTATTCTGGATATGTTAGTGCTGTGTATTGTGCATAGTAGCTGTGGGAACATGGGGCCTGATTCAGCAGTGCACCGATGTTTGGGAATCTGCGCAGGCCCCATTCTGCGTATGTGCAGAATGGGTCCTGCTAACTCGCTCGCATTACCATATCTGCAAGGATCGCAATTGCAAAGCTGCCTGCCTGTATACATCACATATCTATAGCCTGCGTGCATACATCATATATCTATAGCCTGCGTGCATACATCATATATCTATAGCCTGTATACATCACATATCTATAGCCTGCGTGCATACATCATATATCTATAGCTTGCGTGCATACATCATATGTCTATAGCCTACATGTATACAACATATATCTATAGCCTGCGTGCATACATCATATATCTATAGCTTGCGTGCATACAACATATATCTATAGCCTGCGTGCATACATCATATATCTATAGCTTGCGTGCATACAACATATATCTATAGCCTGCCTGTATACATCACATAACTATAGTAGTGTTCACTCTAGCTCCGGCGGCAGGCAGGGCGCCGGAGCTAGAGAGGGCAACCTTATGCGCGCGCCCGAAAAGGGGCGTGGTCATGAAAAGGGGGCGTGTCTATAATATGCGTCCCCTTTTCGTCATACTTGGGGGCGTGCCCGGCGCTTACGGACATGCCGGGCAGCACCCAAGCGCTGCAGAGAGGGAGAATAGATGCCGGGCACATGCGCCCGGCGTCTATTCTCCGGCGGTGACCGGGACACCGCATGTTTCTTCACCCGCGGGACATTACCTCCCGCGGGTGAGAAGGCACCCGCAGGCTGTGAGGGCAGGGCGCTTTTTGCCCTCCTCCTGGAGGGCAGGGTGCTTTTTGCCCTGCTAAAACAGCCTAGCGGGAACGCTACTATAGCCTGTGTGCATACATCATATGTCTATAGCCTGCATGCATACATCAAATATCTATAGCCTGCGTGCATACATAATATATATCTATAGCCTGTGTGCAGCTTTGCAAATACGATCCTTGCAGAATCAGGCCCGTAGTATGAAAGCCAACAAGCGTGTCTGTGTGTACTGTGCTAACTCCCCCCCCTTCCCAAAAAAAAGTCTTAGAATTCCCGGGACATATTCTTTTGGGCGGAAGTGACCTCTCCATTATCTCACAGACACCTGCAGACTAATTCCCCATGACCTCTCATTCACTAGAATGACCCCTGTGACTAGAAGCACATGCCGCATGTTTGTTTTTGGAAACTATCCGCACCAGTTCTTATACAGATCCAATGAACTGGGAATTTGACATATGCAGTGTTTATATGAGGAACCTCAACACCTGCATGGCGAGAGGCTGGTGTATTCCTTATAACCAATCACCTTGCAGAGATGCAATACATTTATATAGGCGGGTTACAGTACCTAGAACAGTTGTGACCCTCGAGGCTCTCCTGGAAGCCTTGTATTCTTTTATATTTTGATGCTAAATTAAAGCGACAGTGGCGTAACAGCCAATGTTATTTATTTAATAGAGCTGAAGCAAAAACCGAGATAGAAAGGCTGGAGTTTCCCTCTCAGGAAATAAAGCAACCCGTACCTCCCGAGTGTCCCAATTTTGGTGAGACATTAGTTTGACTTGCGCCAGTTGGGCTGTATGTCTTGCCAACAAGAGTGGAGATCACTGCACACACCAGAATTTGCCATTGATTGATTAATGCCAATATTCTATGGTTTCATCAACAATGGCAGGTCCACCGATGGTTCGCAATGTGCATTTTCCTTCCTTTGCGCATACACGGCCACAGACTCCTATCCGGTGTGCATGCACAATCGTGAACCATCAGTGGTTTCCTGACGAAAGTTAGAAACCATCGACCATTGTTGGAGGGTGCCACAGAGGACAGCCTGTTGCAGACGCCTCTTTATGGTCGCTGTAGTTCATGGGTTCAGAAGCGCTAGCTACCCCCCCCCCCCCCGGGGATAAGGGGGGTGGGGTATGGCCATGCAGGCTTTTCTCGGATGAGTGTGGACGGAATCCTGATAGAGGTTTTTCTTTTATTGTTGGGAGGTACTGGCAATCCTGGGGCCATATGGTGCATTCCTGCAATGGGACGCTAGTGTCTTCTCATTTATTTACCAGTCTTACCAGTAATCACTGACACTGCTATGGGTGGGTGGAAGAATGCCATGGACACAGCAATGAGATCGGAGCTGCATCCACAAAGTATTTCCTACGGACGCCTCCTGCTGCATTTCAGTTGTACGGTATTGCACAGATGCTTCCACGCGGCTACATCAGAATCAGGACCTGTGCTGGCAGACTCCGCAGCGTGGAGGTGGGTGGGAGGGTCCTGTGCTGCTTCCAATAACTTCTACGCTGACTCCGTAACTTAAGCCCCATACACACTGGACTCTTTTTTTTTTTTGTAAATGATATCAACGATTACGACATCTTTGAATGATATATCGTTCAAATCATCCCGTGTGTACGCACTACGCCATGAACGATACACGCTCCCACACGTCGTTAACAATATACCCAGTCTTCTGTACTTGCAGTCCAATCTGGAGATCTCATTAATGATGCCATGTTGCTGAATGCAGCATGGCCCCGCCCCCCCTGCTGTCATTTGTCGGTGCCAGCATCGGCAATTGTGTATACACTACCGATGCCGAGTCCCGCCGTTGGGTGTACACATCATCCAGTGTGTACCCAGCTTTAGACAATAACAGTTCTCATCCAAAGGTCTATATGTCCATTTATGTGTGAATCCCACCTGTATAATCCATTACAGAATTACCCAATCTCACACTGGCCAAAAATGTATCTTCCGTCCACATATGAAAAATACAACCAAAATAAACTGCACGATTTGCACAAATTTGATCGATTTATCATTACGATGTATCGATAATCATCTAGTGTGTGGGCACCATTAGAATCGGAAATTGGATATTTAACCTAAAATGATGTTGTGACAAAGGAATTTTTTTTTTATATTGATAGATAGCAGATCCCTCTGGCTCACAAAGGTTATAAATCACATTCCTGCGGGGGACTATTGTGCTACATCTAGGTGAAGGTGTTCTTTCTGCTTCACCGAGACCCTATTTATGGTGTTTGTGGCCTCATTTCTGTTGTGTTTATACCATGTATCATCCTCGAGTTCTCGGACCTTTGGAGCCATACTCCAGGGACCCAGGAAGATGCTGCAGACCCAGTGATTTGTTCCATGCCTGATTTAAAAAAAAAAAAAATCTTTAAATACCTCATATTTCTGCAACGATTAAAGAATAAAAGACACGACTTTCACACGAGACCCACTCAGTGCTGCTGCCTGATCTTATTTTTTCTTCATCACAATACAAGTTTTGTCTCTCATGATACTAAGTGCTTACAATAGAGGTCCTGTTCCGTGGATGTCTTTCTAGTTGTTTAATGTACGCCAAACAAACATGGTATTGATCAGGCCGTGTTTGATTATGCGAACACTCCGAGACAGAAACCAGAATATATAAAAACAAACGGCCTCGATTTATTTTTCTAGTCTTCAGATGACATCACAGCGTGGAAGCGATGTTTCTTTTTTTGTGAGAGGAGCCGGCCTCTGTGACATTGGGAGTATATTTTCAGCTCTTCCATCTGGGAAATATTTCCATATCGTACAACCGCGCTGAGGATGGAAGATGAGCAGGGGATGTGGTTTTTATGGACAACTCCAAATTCTCTCATTTTTGTGTACTCCAGTTAAAGTGTAGATGTCCCTTTAAAGGAGGTCAGACTGTGACTTTATGCAGATGCTGTAGGTGTGCCCATGACCTGCAGTATCCATGCAAATGCAGCCAATGAATTAGAAACCGACCTCGCTGATCACAGTGTGGGAATCTAGTTCATTTGTTTGTGCAGAAAATACTTTGCAGCTACCTCCTAACATTTCCATCCCTTGATGCTCATTTAAATGTATGACCCTGTAACACTGATTCTGGTTTTGCTGTCTTCATCCAGAAGAAACCCATTTTTTCACCCTCCACCCGTTGCCAATTTGATGGGCGATGCTTCTGGGCTTCCCATACCAACAGGTGATTTTGTGCTGCCTGGTCAGACAATGTTCAAGCTGCATCCTAGGATGTCTGGATTTGGGGCATTGATGATATTAGACCCTACCCTCAATGTCTCCTCTGCAAGGACCAGTCAGCTTCATTTGGATTAGCCTTGTATGGTGGTCACCAGGATGCTCTCTGTATGGTGCTCTGTAGTGTTCACTTTAGCTCCGGCGGCAGGCAGGGCGCCAGAGCTAGAGAGAGCACCCGACAATGGGACGTGGTAATTGAAAAGGGGCGTGCCTATAAGAAGCGTCCCCTTTTCGTCACTCTTGGGGGTGGTACCCGGCACTTGCTGCCCCCAAGCGCTGCTGACAGGTAGAATAGATACCGGGCACATGCAGCCAGCGTCTATTCACCGGCGGTGACCGGGTCGCCACACATTTCCCAACCCGCGGGACACTGCGACCCATGGGTGAAGACTGCACCCGCAGGCTGTCCTAGCGGGGCGCTGCGTGGTAAGGGCAGGGCACTTTTTGCCCTCCAGAAGGGCGCAGCGCCCCGCTAAAACAGCCTAGCGGGAACGCTAGCTCTGTATAATGATATGTGTTTTATGAGTCTCACTAGGACACATATTCTGCAGCGCTTCACAACATTTAGGCCAATCACATCAGTCCCTGCCCCAGTAGAGCTTACAATCCATATTCCCTGCCGCATGTACACATATATACTTGGGTTAATTTTTGTTTGGAGCCAATTAACCTACCAGTATATTTTTGCAGTGTGGGAGTACCTGGAGGAAAACCACGCATGCATAGAGAGAATATACAAACTCCATGCAGTTGGTGGGAACTGAAACCACAACCTCAGCGCTGAGGCAGTAATGCTAAACATTACACCATCTGTGCTGCTCAGTGATGCTCCTGTACTATATTTTGTCTAAATGATGCACTCTCTATTGTACAGTGGTCACTAGGATGCTCTCTGTTTTGTATAGTTGTTACTGAGACGCTCTCTGCATTGTATGCTAACCACTAGGATGCTCTCTGTACTGCATAGTTGTCACTATGATGCTCTCTGTGTTGTATAGAGGTCATTAGGATGCTTTCTCTTTTATATGGTGGTCAATAGAATACGCTCAGTATTGTATACAGGTTACTAGAATGTAGAGTGGACTAACACTGTATAAAATAGCCATGCATCTTGCATAATGGTCATGCCCACTGTTGGTGGCATCACATGAAAACCAAACTCTAGACATTAATGGTATGGGGGTCCTACAAAGATATTAGCCTATGGCGGTCAGACCCCTTAATCAGGTCCTAAGGGTTAAATGTTTGCAGCTTTGCATATTTATTTAAGCCTTATGGGTCACTGTTTGTGACCTAGTTGCAGCAGGCTTTGTGTGCTGACTAATAATGTGTTATATGTAGCATATAAAACTATTATCCATATAAATTATAAATAGTTTAAATGGGTTGGGTACGGGATGTCGGGGCTCAGGATCCCAGCGGTCAGAATCCTAACGCCAGCATCCCGACAGGGTTAGGATACCGACACTTGTCCCTGACCCTAACCCTCATTCCCCAATGCCTAAACCTAACCCACCCCCTAACCGTACAGTTCAGCACCTTGGTGCCACATGTGAACTTCAGGCTAATGTTCCCCTCTTTCTGCACTGTGATAGGATGAGCAATGAATTGCTCATTCTGGAGCTGTCGGACAATTCTGAGCAGAAAATACTCTTTGAAATAGTGTAAAAAGGTTTTATTGCCTTTGGGTGATTAATCTCATGAGAGTAAGCACATAAATATCACATTGTTGTTTCATTTATTTATGAGTTTTGATCACAGATGCTAAAATCTGCCTATGAAGTCCTAACCTAATTCTTATGTGTGTTGTCGACTATGGGATGCAGTAAATTATTAATAGTTTGAACCATAGTAAGGGGTATTATTGCAGATATGCAGCGGTACTAAACTAATGACCCCCTGTGTTGTGAAGCGTAAAACTGGCTCTGACAATAAAGTCCACGCCGGTAGTGCCGCCATTTTTTCCCTGCGTCGCCAAGCTGGGCAGTAAAAAAAAGTCTGATTTACACCGTACTGCGTATAGATGCAGTACTTCACAAGCGTACTTCGCACGGGCAGCGCAGAGTATGTAAGCATAATGCTATCCAGCCATTGAAGTATGTTTGCTTCAAAAACACTCACGGAAGTGGCGTTCGCAGCACAGCTCATGTGCGCAAAACTCCAGACGCTTCTGCGCATGCGACCATCCATGTTTATACCGTCTGCTGGTTTGGATGCCATGGCAACTAACCCTTACAACGCATGATTTGATGTTGGAAGCCCCGTGCCCGTCCCTGGACAGTATATAATGTACAATGTTTATATGGCTTGTATCCCTCTGTTCTGCAGTGTTTTCAAATGTCTTTTGAACTTTATATCTTGTTATGTCCACTCTGCATATGAAGTTTGTAAGGTGCTGTGGACCCCTTGTGGTGCTTTATAAATAAAGAATAATAATAATATTGCACTATAATAGTACCGACAAACAAATGTATGCCATTGACTTCGTTAATCAGTATTTAAACAAACAAACAAAAAAAACAACATTAAATCAAAGGGACAAAATGTACAGGTGGTTTAGGCTGTGTGGGAAGTACCAGCCCTTGTGTGCTCCATCATTTTTGGTCCCTGTTGGCATGCTGGGATTTGCGGTTCCACACAGCTGGACCGTCGGCAGGTTGGCATCCTCCGATTTACAGTCGGCAGCTATGCATTTAATGTATCTCTTGTGCAATGCCATAAAGAGAATTCCAGTTCCTTTGTCCAGATTGTTACAATGTATATGCTGTATAAATTCTATCACACTTGGCAGACTGTGGCTGAGCTCTCCCCACCTGTGCTCGTGCTGCTCTGGACAGGCATTTTTATTAGCCCCTATTGACCTTGTACCTGGTGTTACTCTCCAGGGGGTTGACATGTGGCAGAAATGGCGCCCCCTCCTCCCTGAATCCTACAGGTGGTTATTGTAGCCCTGTGCACTTGTTTTTTATGGTGCACCGAGCACTTAGAAGCTCAGCAGGACCTGCAACCTCATCCCCCTCACTCAGAGGAGGGAGGCTGGGAGGGGGGGGGGGGAGCTCGGCGTAGTCTGCTCTGTGTATCATATGGTCTCAATTACCTTCTGATGGTGAGGCCAGGGCCTGGGCCTTTTGCATGTTTGTCCTGTGAGAAAGATCTGGAAAAGGCCGACATCTGGTTTTGATTGTTGCAATTGCAGGTTGATGGAATAAACGCAGGCTGAGGTGGGTGGGTTTTCCTTCCGGCCCTATCCATGCTGGTCTGGTAATACACTTCACATGAGGGGGCTGCTCTTTTCATCATCCAGTTCCCCCCCCCCCACCCTCCTCTTTAACCATCGCCAGAAGCATGTGGCTTAAATTAGGGACCTGCCTTGAAACTACTGTGGTCTGTTTGCTGCAAACCTGGAGTAGGTCAGCCCAGGAAACGGGATCTGACCCTAACACATATCAAAGCGAATGTCTTCAAACTAACCCCCACCTCTCCCCACCCCACCCCTCACAAAGGGAATATCACTGAGGAAAATGTTGAAGGCTCTTCGGACACGTTTTAATTACAAAATCAAAATACAGATGTAAACTAAGGAAGAGTCTTAATTACAGACATTTCACTTGGAGAAATTACATTGAGCACAAGATTATCATCTCTCGGAGTCGTTCTCACCTGAAAATAATAAAACATGATAACATGATATGGTGGCTCTGTGGCCTTAGCGCAAAAACACACACGGTTGACTGTGACTTGAACTTTAGTAATCTTAGGGACCAGGGGCGTATCTATAATGGGTGCAGGTTGTGCGGGGCAAACGGGCCCCTGGGTCCAGGGGGGCTCCGTACCGTACACCCTGCACCAATAGTATTACTTTCCTCTCCGGAGTCCCACGTCGACGCGGGGGTCTGGCGCTGTAAAAACGACCGGAGAATGGCCACCGCAGCCATTTTCCCGTCGTATGCGCAGTACAGGGAAAATGCCCCCACGGCCATTTTCCCGGTGACCTGCGCACACTCTATAGACTCGGGGCGCACTCTAGTGCCCAGAGTCTCTAACTCCTGTGCTGGCCACGCACAGCTCAATGCGCTGTCGGCCACCGGACAGAGCGGAGAGGGCCCATGTTGGAGACTGCACTCGGGCCCCCTCCTCTCTAGAAACCACGCCGCCATACCCCTTCACCTCACTTAACACCCGGTAAAAAGTCATTCTATATGATGTGCCGTTCCACTCACTTAAAGAAAAATTTAAATGAAAAATATAAAATAAATAAATTATGGGGGAGAATTATCAAATCTTGGATAGATATAAGGTGGAGAAGTTGCTCATAGCAACCAATCAGCTCCTAACTGTCTTTTTTTTTTAATACAGCCTGTAAAATTACATTTAGAAGCTGATTGGTTGGTACTTTATCTCTCTCCGTTATCTCTCTCTCCATTATTTCATAAACCTCCCCCTAAACCTTTTAAACATGTAGGGACCCGATTCTGAGTTGCACACAGTTCTGATTGTGAATGGATCGAGGGATTTCTTTGTATTTATATATTTTTTTTTTTCAGCAAACTGCACATGCGTCACGGGTTGCACACACATCGATTTAATTTGTATCTCGGTCGCTTCTCACTTGCGGCTGAATGGATGTTACTGGATAGCTGGTCGGTAATATGGCGTTCACACGTTGAATAAACTTGCAGTGGACTTGTACAAACAGCTGCGCCCTGTTCCGATGAGAGAGCATGCATAGGCCCGTCAGATTCAGTCAGGTCTCCTGAACAGAGGCTGGTGTAAAGGCTTATAATAGGGATGACGGGTGTTCTCACAAGCGGAGGGCTGGGGGTAGTGCATAGGTGTATCTAATTCTGAATTCCAGCGGATGTTCACATGGGACTTCCGATCGCAGGAAATGGCGGAATAACCGCACTACATGCAACTGAAAATAAGGGCCCTTCAACAATAAAGTTTTTTTTTTTTTTTAGCGTTATTTCCCACATGTTATCGCCCCTAAGTATTTTTCCCCAAAAATATGTGGAAACCATTATAAAAAAAATGGTCACACAGAAAGCTGGTGCAACATGACATTAATGGGCAAAAATGCCATAGTCTAAAATAAATAAATAAATGCATTTGTCTCTATAAATGTCCCTTGAATAACATTTTGCTATTGTTCAAGGCTGGACCTGCCATTAGCCTAAACAACTTTTTAAAATTAACCCCCCTCCACATTTCTTCACAAGACTCAGAAAATATACTTGCCTTCATTTATAAACTGCTCTTTAAAACGCCCCCCGTTCGTTTGGCTTTTAAGGCGTTAAATACATATAAACACTTTTAACAGTTATGTGACTTATAACTGTATTACTGCAAGAAGAGGGCAAACGGGTAGAACGTAGTGTCCTGGATGACAGGTTATGTGGGAATGTCATTTTTAGCCACCCGTCTGCCCGAGATACAACCTGTCCTACAGCCGCTTAAAGTCGTGCTGCAAATTTGCCACAAATAATTCCCGTTTTACTCCGCAATATGAGATTTACAAATATGCCTGTTTTTGATTTTCAAAATAAATACATTTCATAGTGGGATTATTATTATTATAATATCAGCTGGACCGTTCCCTATTGGAATGCTCATTTAGGACATGACCATTTCTAAATCTGTGTCACTGTAAATGTACGAATGGTGTTCCATGCACAGGATCGATGTGGTTATAAAGCGTGGTGTTAACATCTAACCAACCCACTAACAATTAAAAATAAACCGTTAATTGTTTACATTCTGAAGAGAGGACACAATGTTAATAAGGTTACCGGAGCATTGTTGCCAGCCGAGAGCAGGTCCTAGTTTGCTTACAAAACAAGGGGGCCGTGGGGAGCGCTCAGATAACTTTATCTCATTACAGTCACACTGCAGGAAAAGAATATGTCTGTGTGCCTGGGGGTCCGCTGCAGTATTATGCAGATTCACCAGCAGTGGAAAAGTCTGTGTGTGTAATCTGTATGAACCATATGGGGGGGGGGGGGGGGGTCAGTGGGGTTGTGCTGAACGACAGGTTTGCCATCGTCGTGTATGAGGTTCTCTGCTAATACATTCATTGGCTTTGTGATTGATACATCTCAGTGAGTTTAGTTTATGGTCAAGACTAGACCGTATTAGACGGTAAGCTGTGTTTTATCTACGTTAATTGCCTGCCCTGACTCTTGCGTTGGTCACCCTAACTTTATGTTGTTCTGCTATGCTCCTTTTTAGTAATTGGATGCAGTTATTCACATGTGAGTGTGCGATTGTCTTGGCAAGATGTTGGCGGGTACTTTATCCACCTGTTTCACCCTCGGTAGGAGGGCAGTCGATTGTCTTGGCAAGATGTTGGCGGGTACTTTATCCACCTGTTTCACCCTCGGTAGGAAAGCAGTCGATTGTCTTGGCAAGATGTTGGCGGGTACTTTATCCACCTGTTTCACCCTCGGTAGGAGGGCAGTCGATTGTCTTGGCAAGATGTTGGCGGGTACTTTATCCACCTGTTTCACCCTCGGTAGGAGAGCAGTCGATTGTCTTGGCAAGATGTTGGCGGGTACTTTATCCACCTGTTTCACCCTCGGTAGGAGAGCAGTCGATTGTCTTGGCAAGATGTTGGCGGGTACTTTATCCACCTGTTTCACCCTCGGTCGGAGGGCAGTCGATTGTCTTGGCAAGATGTTGGCGGGTACTTTATCCACCTGTTTCACCCTCGGTAAGAGGGCAGTCGATTGTCTTGGCAAGATGTTGGCGGGTACTTTATCCACCTGTTTCACCCTCGGTAGGAGGGCAGTCGATTGTCTTGGCAAGATGTTGGCAGGTACTTTATCCACCTGTTTCATCCTCGGTAGGAGGGCAGTCGATTGTCTTGGCAAGATGTTGGCGGGTACTTTATCCACCTGTTTCACCCTCGGTAGGAGGACAGTCGATTGTCTTGGCAAGATGTTGGCGGGTACTTTATCCAACTGTTTCACCCTCGGTAGGAGGGCAGTCGATTGTCTTGGCAAGATGTTGGCAGGTACTTTATCCACCTGTTTCACCCTCGGTAGGAGGGCAGTGGCTGATAACAGCTGAACTTACTCAGAAACACAACATTGCACAAAAGGATGGGTTTATCTTTCTCAGAGATGATGTAGGGAATTGGGCGTTCTGAATACAGTTGCAGTAAGTGGTGTAGTCCTTATATATAATAATTGTCAGGACTATACCATTGGCAAGGCTAAGAGGTATGCAATGCATGCTCTGGTTCTGTATCAGGAGCCTTCAGGCAAAAGAGGAGGTGTTGTTGCCATGATAAATAGTGGATATGGCTTTATTAAAGGTTTTTATTTCACCACTCACGCAGGGCAGGATGAATGCCGCCGTTCTAAGCATGCATGCCGGTGTTGATTACGCCGGTATGCATGAAGGAAAGTGCAAAGGAGAGCTGTCGCGGTAAGCGCGGTCCTGTGTGAATGAGGAGCTTCCAGGTCCGATTGGATCCCTCTCACAGCACACTGCGGAGAGAAGCCCATAGACTTCTATAGGGTAGCGCCATGAGGAGATGGCGTTACTCGCCGCATCCAGGCCCCAGAGTGCATCGCAATCAGAGGGTTGGTGCATACGAGAAATGCGGTCAAACCCACATTTTTTTGGGTTTGATCGCTTTTTTCCCCTTGCTGCATCCCGCCCTCAGGTAGCGATTTAATCGTTTTGGGTTTTTTTACGTTGTGATAACTAATGAGCGCCCAGTGTTGCAATTGAATTGTTCTGGGCGCTCATTAATTATCAGCCTCTTGGCCCCGGATTTAGCCATGTAAAACCACTAAAACGGTCTAAAGTTCTGGTTAGAGTGCAATAACCTCCTGAAGGTGCGAGCAGAAATGCCGGCGCTGGCGGCTATCGCGCCCTGACTGAGCAACAATTGAATTGCTCCATCGGGCATCTTAAAAAAATTAAAAAGCCCCCACAAAGCATTTGAATCGCCCCCTCAGACTCTTATCCGCCGTTTTTAAACCGTGTAATAATATACAAACCTTACATTCTTTTTTTTCTTTTTTGGGGGTTTAATTTTATCTTGCTTATGTATTTTATTTTAAAATAGTATGACATTGGGGTCTTATTTATTATGATTTATTTATTAACATTCATTTATATAGCATGCACATATTCCGCAGTACTTTACAGAGAATGTTTCTCCATTTACACCAGTCTCTGCCCCAGTGGAGCTTACAATCTATGGGGCATACTTACCGTCTTTTGTAATCTGCTCCCCAGGAGATGCCCGGAGAGCGGGCACAGCTGGCCACTTCAGGGGGCGGGGCCGGGTTCCTATATCATTAGGCCCGCCCCCATCACTGCAAACTATCGCGAATAGCTGGAGTGCGAGGAGAGGGCGGGGCTAAATTACACATTTTTGTGCCATTTAGCCTCGCCCCCTCCATACGGAGCCGCGATTCATGGCACTTATGCTGAGATTCCAGCATACCCTGCCCCCCCATGATCACCTCACCCAGTATTGTGGCCCGCCAGAACTTTCACCTGCTCTGTCCATACTCAACCATGTTCCGTAATCAGTATGTTTGTCCCGATTTGCAGGAGGATGTGAGGAATTTTCATTAAAAACACCATAAAAGTCTTGCCATGGTGATCCTCGGCTAATACCGAGAACTATGCTATTAATTTAGTATACAATAAGAATTGTGTTTGGCTGAATGTTTTCTTATTTTAGTCCTTAGCTGAATGCAAAAGGAGTGCTAGGTCCTAGGGGCAAAAAACAATGGCCCTCATTCAGAGGCGGTCGCAAGAAGCGAGCGCTCGCTCTGAATGAGGGCGGCCACTTGCCTTTTCAAGTGCAACCTCCTGGTCGCTAGCTAAGCTGTGGGTTGCCACCCACGGCTGTAGCGACCGACCAGGTTGATGGTTGCGATGGTCAAGACCATCGCGACCATCGGGGCTTGTGACGAGACCCTAAGGTTGGGTCTGTGCAACCGCAAGCCCCAGGGAGCTTCCTGCTCTGATCGAGCAGGTAACTCCCCACTGACATCACTGCTGATGTCAGTGCGGCCGCTCACAAAACAGCAGGCCTCAGTTTGTGAAACCACCCCCCCGCCACGCCTACAAAACGGGGCAAGCTAATGATCAACATCGACAGACGCCCCTTTTGCAGTGAGCTACGGAGCGAGAGAATTTCTCTCTTGCTCCGGGGCTTGCGCACGCGCAGTGCGGCCGCTGCGCGTACTCAGGGCCTTAACATCGACTCGATTGCGAGCGCTCAGCGCTTGCGACCGGGTCTGAATGAGGGCCAATGTTCTCTTACATTGTTCATAGAATGTGCTGGACAAGGAGAGTATTTATTAACAGTTGCTTGTATAGCGCTAGCATAGTCCATTGAGGTTTACAATTGGGAACGAATAGTAATAGACAAGACTGGCTAATAACACACAGACAAGGAGGCAAGAGAGTCCTGCTTGCAAGCTTACACTCTATAGGGAAATGGATAGGTGCTACATATTGCATATTGGTCCAGCCAGATTGCAGAGGTTCTTGGTGGGCTGTATCTAACAGTCACACAGCAGGAGAATGTCAAAGTGAAGAAAAAGAAATGATGTAAAGTTATGTGAGGACTGCTTAGAGGAGATGTAATTGGGTAGGATAGCCTATGGAGGTTATGTGGGTGGTTTTGTAAATTGATCAGAGTTGAGCTTTCAGGGAACTCTGGAAGGTTTGGAGAGTAGAGGAAAGTCTTATTGTGCGCATGAGGACATTCCACGGAAAAGTCCTACTCTACAAGTAATGTGTGTGGATGGAAGACGCAGATGTTGCACGGAGCGGAGAGGTCGGGTCAGGAGATGTTTTGTGCAGAGATGTATGTCAGTGTAATTTGGTTAATAGCCTTATGTGTAAGTAAATGCGTTTTATATTGCATTTGGTAGATTACAGGTAACCAATGGAGTGACTGACAGAGCGGAACAGCAGATGTTGAAAGTCTGTTTTGGGGAAGACCAGTAAAGAGACTATTGCAATAATCAGTGCGGGAGATAATGAGTGCATGAATTACAGTATTTGTGGTGTCTTTTGTAAGGTATGGTCGTATTCTGATTGGTTTTTTTTTTAGTCGTATGTAACATAATTTGGAAACGGATTGAATGTGGGGAACAAAGTACAGTGCGGAGTCAACGATGACACCTAGGTAAAGAGCTTGTGGGGTAGGGCTAATTTGTTGCCTTATCAACAATGACAGAGATATCAGGTTGGAAATTATTATTTATTCTGTTTTGGATAGAGTGAGCTTGAGGTGGCAATATGACATCCAAGATGAAATGGCAGAGAGACATTCAGTAACTCTGACCAACACAGATGGTGACAAATCTGGGGAGGACAGGTAGATTTGAGTATCATGCACATACAGATGATACTGAAATCCAAAAGAGCTGATAAATTTGCCAAGAGATGAGGTATAGATTGAGAAAAGCAGGGACATAGGACTGAGCCTTGCCTTCTCCAACTGATAGAGGTAGCGAAGAGGAGGTGTATTCAGAGAAACAAACACTGAAAGAGCGATTTGATAAGTACGATGTGAACCAGGATAGGACTGTGGGCCTCATTCAGAGGCGGTCGGAGGATGCAAGTGGTTACTCAGAAACTGGGCGGCCGCTTGCATCCTGACCGCCCGCCTCTGTTGCGGTCGTTAGGCTGTGGGTTAACACCCACATCGCGACCATCGGGGCTTACGACGAGACCCTAGGGTAGGGTCTCCCTTGTCGTAAGTCCCGGAGAGCTTCTGGCTCTGTCTGAGCCGGAAGCTCTCCACTGACATCACTAGTGATGTCAGTGGGGCCTCCCCCAAACGGTAGGCCATGGGAACGCCTCCATTTGGGCTGCCACCCCCCCCGGCCCGCCTTCCAAACGGGGCGAGCTGTCAATCAACATCGACAACTCGCCCCCTTTGGATCGAGACCCGCTACGACCGGCGCTGTCGGTCGTAGCGGGTCTCACGCATGCGCACGCCGGCGCCATTGTGCGCATGCTCTGTGGGGGGCCATCGACCCGGTCCGAGCGCATCGGCGCTAACGACCGGGTCTGAATGCCCCCCTGTGTCCTGGAGATCTAGGCATTGTACTGCTTGTATGGGAAGAGAGTGGTCAACAGTGTCACATGCAGCAGATCTACAAAACTAAGTAATGAGTAATGGCCTTTAGACTTAGCAGCAATGAAATCATTCACTACCTTAGTCAGTGCTATCTCTGTGGAGTGTTGGGAACAGAAGCGTGACTGAAGTGGGTCCAATAAGTTGTGCGAGTGACGATAGTGTGTGAGATAGATGAAGGTAAGTCTCAAGTAGCTTGGAGGGACATGGGAGATGGGATGGTAATTTAAGTGAGAGTTAGAGTCAGAATAGGAGTAATTACTGCATGCTTGAATTATGATGGTAAAATACCAGTAGAGAGAGAGAGGTTATAGATTTTAGTTAAGGTTGGAATGAGCACAGGAGACAGAGCTCTACTGATTTGTGAGGGTATAGGATGCAGGGGAGAGGTAGTAGAGTAGGAGGATGAGACGAGTGTAGATACTTCATCTTCATTTGTGGGATCAAATGAAGAGAAGGAGCCGGAGGGTTCAGGGAAGGAATTGAGCAGGTCTCTCACTGAGGAAGAGCATACCATTTCATTTCCGATCTTATCAATCCTGTCCTTGAAATAGGAAAGAAGGTCTTGTGCACTGATAGTTACTTGTAGGTTGGCTGTGGGTGAGGAGTAAGAAATTGGGTTAGAGGCTTGAGCAGAGCTGTGATATTTAAAATGTTTGTTTGGCAGAGTACAGAACCTTACAATATGAGCGGTAGACAGTCTGAAATGTGAGGAAGTCACTTGGGGTACGAGATTTACACCACTGACGTTCTACTTTTCGTGAGAGTATTTGTAAGTGTCCTGTTAAATTTCTAATGCCATAGTTGACATCGAAGTGTGATAGATAGCCGGAGCCACTTCATTGAGGGCTATGTCTAGAGCAGTGGTTCTCAAACTCTGTCCTCAGGACACCACACAGTTCACGTTTTGCAGGTCACCTAGCTGGGCACAGGTGTATTCATTACTCACTGACACATTTTAAAAGATCCACAGGTGGAGCTAATTATCTCACTTGTGATGATGTGAGGAGACCTGCAAAACATGCACTGTTTGGGGTCCTGAGGACCGAGTTTGAGAACCTGTGGTCTAGAGTTTGATCAGGTTGCAATGATAAGGTTGCTATGGGCAACATCACTTCTTAAATAGAACTCCCATCTTAGTAAATTTACCCCTTAGCGTCTCATTCCGAGATCTACGCTAAGACATTTGCAACTGAGATCTCTTACAGATTGCAGTTGAGATCGCATAGGTTGTAATGATAAGGTTGCTATGGGCAACATCACTTCTTAAATAGAACTCCCATCTTAGTAAATTTACCCCTTAGCGTCTCATTCCGAGATCTACGCTAAGACATTTGCAACTGAGATCTCTTACAGATCGCAGTTGAGATCGCATAGGGACGCCCACTGCTGCCTTCTCCATATCTGTCCACGGCGTGCATCAGCGTAAACAAGGGGAACAGCGACGCAGATCTGGCAGCTACGCAGCGTTTGAGCAGTCTGCTCTGTCTCAAACACTGCGTCTCTCCTGACACGCTGAGAGCTCTCATGCTGCGATGGAGATCGCAGTGGCTAATTTATGCATGCCCATGAAACTGCGTTTGAACAGGGGAAATGTTTAATTCCCACCCCCATGTTCCCTCCCCCATACGCTTATTACCTTTCACTCACTCTGCAAGTGAATCGTCTGTGCGAGCGTAATCGCAAACCAAACTCTGTGCGTTCGCAGTAATGATTTCACGCATGCGCATTGGCTAAGAATCACTCAATCAGCGTAAATATTTTGGCATTGTGTAAATCTTAGAATCAGGCCCTAAGCAGTGACCACGCTGGAATATACATAACAATACTATTCAATCTAAGCTTCACGACTGCATTGGAAATTGTAATGTGCACAGAGGCTGAATGGACCTGTATGCCACCAGTGTAAGAATGACGTGTAGGATTTCTTTACACTGGTGCATCAACATAACTGACTGCTGACTATAATGGCGCACCAACCTCGTGGTGATGTTGCACAATAAGTTTTCCAACCATTTCAATAAGTGAGACATGCAAATTACACCATTGTACAAGAGCTTGTGAAAGACTCGCTAGCATGTAAGCCCTGGATTCTATTGTTGGTTGGAAGTTGACTGGTCAGAGTATGGTGTCGGCCTTGACAATCTTAGGTCCTGTTGGACAAAGTAGGACTAAGGGGGTCATTCAGACCCACTCGCAAGCGGCAGTACGCTCGCAAGTGGGTCGATGTTCCCCACTACGCATGCGCACGACGGAGGGAGCTCCGTCGTGCGCATGCGCGAGACCCGGACTGTGACGGCCAAGCTGTCGCTCCGGGTCTCGCACCAAAGGGGGCGTGCTGTCGATGTTGATTGACAGCACGCTCCCTTTGGTGGGCGTGCCGGGGGCGTGCCTGCCAGACGGAGGCGTTCCCATGATAGAGCCAAAATCACTCCAGGGCTTGTGGCAGGGAGACCCTACCGCAGGGTCTCTGTCGCAAGTCCGATGGTCGCGATGGTCAAGACCCACAGCTATACGAGCGTCCAGGAGGACGCTCCATTTTAATGGAGGAGGGCCCTGATTCAGAGCGAGCGCTCTGGTCAGAGCGTCCGGCTCTGAATCAGGCCCTAAATTCAGAGGTGCATGCTAAGTCGATGACGCACGCGAGCGGCCAACGTTTTCAGTCTGCGAATGCATCGGAGTCTCACTGCTCATGAGTCCCGATGGTTACCTCCGTAAGCCACAGAACAAATGTAGCCGCAAATTCAGTGGGTGTCTCTGGGTGGTAGCAGGGAGCGGCTAGCCAGACATAGGGGTGTCCCGATCAGTGACTGCGTCTTTTGCAGCGGTTGCACCGATTCTGATACCCATGTTGAGACGAAGATCCTGTGCCTCCCATAGGGCTGGTGCCATGTTTGATGGAGCGGCTCATAGTGCATCTTACTATGCACAGCGACAGATTTGCGCCGCAAGTGGTGGCCATCTCTGTATGAATCCCATCGCCTGTGGGGTTATTGTAAAGATGCTTTTCCACTGTGGCGTAAGACGCAGCTGCAATAGCGTGCCAAGTACTTTCATGGAGTGTTTTCTCATCTAACCTGTTCCCAATAGCCCAGCCACAGAACCTGTGGAATTCACATGTCTCCCTTATCAAAGGAATGAGTTAGGACACTAATATAGGGAACATTATGCTCTCTTACCGACTGGAGAGGAGCTGCTGCTCTCAGCTTTGGGGGGCGGGGCCAGACTACAGCCAGCGGTAGGCCATGCCCCCTTTACAGGAAAACCAATGCTATTAGCGAATCCGTGAGGAGGGGGCAGGGCTAAATGATGTGAATTGTCATTTAGCCCTGCCCCATCCTCACGGACACGCACATTTTTTGGAAAATCTCCCCATCCTGCCCGCTTCACTAGCGGTGTTACCCGAAAAATCGTGAGCCTCCCGCGACTCCCGGTAGAGTAGGCAGATATGATGTGCAGTCTATGGAAAAGGTCTTTTATCCTTCCCACAAATCCTTCACTTCCAGACCCTTTGCGGAATTATAAGGCAGCAGTTTTTATAGCGTTCATTCTAGCACCCTGCACCTGTCACAACCCCGTGCAGTTCCTCTTCCCTACCTGGGGTGTCGCTCTCTGCTTTGCTGTTTTTTAGTACACTCGGCTGATGCAACACACTGCTCAGATACAGACTAGAGTGTGCTAGAAGCACCAGAGCATAGAGCGACACCCCAGGCAGGGTTGTGACCGGTGCAGAGTGCCAGAATGAACTCCTAGTTGCGTCCAGTAGTGTCCATATAATGTGTGAGCTGCATCCTGTCAGTCAGTAACGCAATGCAGCCTCCTGTAGCGTTGTATCCGCTAGGATGCCTTTTACCTGGACCAGACACGTAAATGTGTGGTGTGGTGTAAGTGATGTTCGTTCAGGTGTAATAGAATCATTTCCAAGCATATTTAAACCGAGGTCAACTTTCTCTGAATTTTGTCAGTTACTTGTTTCCCTAACACATCCCATGAAATGTAGATAATGAATCCTGCCAACTCCATGTACACAATTATCATCTGATGGAAAGATTCCAGGTGTTCCCATGGCTACGCTTTTCTTTATTCTAACAGCACAGAAGGACCATCAAGTCCTCCAGACAACCTGGATGCAATGCAGCGTCACTGGGTGATTGGGAAATTATTGTATATTGTGCAGATTTCTTGGAGTTTTTTGTTTTTACGAAGAAAAACTATTTGTTAATTTGGACATTTCTGAGAAGTCCCCTTAATTTATAACGCTCCAAAAAATAAGGTGGGTTACCCTGTGGCAGTGCTCTGGGTTGGGGGAGGCCAGTGTTGGACAATGTATTGATATCCCCCATCCCCGCATTGAACGTGAGTAGACCTACTGTATCAGGTGGTACCCAAGCACAGGTGCAAGCTGATTTTAGTACGAGTTAAGTTCCATCACCACTTACTTAGTTTTACTGACATTTAATGAAACCTGTAAGAAAATGATGTTTTGATACAAGTAGGGAACGGACTAAGGGCCTGATTCAGCAGAGAATGCATTTGATGTCGCAGCTGCTAACATGATGGCGGCTGCGATATTGCTAATAAGGTAATGCGGCAGTAGGCGTCATGCCTCCTGCATACATTACTAATCTGAATTGCGTTGTACAACACAACATCTGATCATCTGCAATCTCATCGGCCGGCTAATTGGCCTATGAGGTCGCCCAAGCCGGACGCCGCAGATTCACAAAATAGGCCAGAAAATCTCAGTCAGCCGATGGAGTACCTGGCCCCGTCACACCCCCCCAATGGCAGCTACAGGCCTCTGTTTTGGGAAAATGAGGCCGTCGACGCCCCCCGCCCTGAAACTGCAGCAGACTGTCAATCACTGACGAGTCTGCTGCCAAATTCCATGCGACATCGCAGACTCGTGCTGCACATGCGTAATATGGGCGCGGCGCGTGCGTGATTTCTTCTCTGCTGAATCAGGCCCTCAATTAGTACTTGAAGGATAAAATTGTCAAAATGTCTTATTTATATACAGGAGTAGCATAGGAACACAACAGCTAAATAATATGTACATGCGTCGGAGAATACGTGGTTCTAAGGCTTTTCTGGAACTACAAGTTTCAGCATGACCTGCTAGTCACGGTGTGTGCCTAGACATATGTAAACATGTCCACCTCTTTGTAGCATGAAGGCATGTCTTCTCTTTCTTGCATGAATCTGAATAGACACAGTATGAGCAACAGACTCCAACCCCCATGGCCTATGATGTCACAGCAAACTGATTTACTAATACTTTGTAATTGTTCCATCCATATTATCAAAGGTGGACCTGAAATATGATACAGTCTTGCTTATTTACACTGCCTCGTGTCTACTTGTGTAAAATTGGAAATAAAGTGAGTTAATTCCGTTTACCCAAACCATCCAATAAAGGGTTACATTTTTGGTGCTACGTTACCAGCAAGTGTCTTTAAACCTCCTAAAAGCTAACGTGTGTTTTTTGCATTTCTCCCAATAACCTTAAACGTAGCTAAAATAACGATACAGAGACGGAAATTACATTAAAACAGGTTAGCTAATTATTGAAAAGATTACAATTTAAAGACTGTATGGTGGCAAGGAAGGATGGTGGCAATCATCGCAGCCCAGCAATGCACCAATGCAAACACAAAACATGCATTGCGGGCGGCGTCCACCCAATGGGTGCTTACATCACAAAACTAGAAAGGGGTATCCAACTCAACTTTGCAACAGAGCAAATCACCTGGAAAGGTGTAGTGCTGCCCCCGGTGGGGTGGATCAGACTGCAGACTTTCCCACCAACCAAAAATAGCCAAAAACCGATCAAACACCTAACTGAAGGGCAAATTCTTCACAAAGAGGCTTGTACCATGTGACCCCAAGCCTTAAATGCTTTGAACCCCACCCATTAACACCTAACTGGTCACACCTTCTGTTCTTCTTGTAGCCTAATGATGAAACAGGGGAAACCATTTGCACAAACCATGTCTATAATACATCTATATAACCGAGTCTAGCCTGTATTACCAGCGCATTTTCCTCCTTTTCTATATCACTCGTCCCATAAAACTGCACCAGATCTCTGACCACTAACATCGCTGGATTAAAGCTCAGACGGTCTGTTTAATACTTCCGTCATGTGTGTGTGCACGTACTGCGGTGATCTACTTCACATCCAGTCTTTCGTTTGTGTAAACCCAGGAGCACCTTTAGGGGAACTTATTCTACATAAACAGTTGGGGAATCATTGGTAAATACAGTGCTTGTCAAACTTTTAAATCCCCAAAGCGGTGCTTTGTAAATATTTACAGATTCCAAGGGGTGCTTGGTAAACTTTTGAAATGATTACTAACTACTTCTACAGACGTGACAAGGTTCTTGCTAAACATTAATAGACCTGGTGAGTTTATGTTATTGACTAAAACCCTTGTTTATATCTGTGTACCATTTTTTTCTCATCACTGGACTGTAAAGCTGGTAAAAATGTTCTGCCCACGTACCCAACCAGTGGGATTAGAACTGTTTTTGGAATAAACCCGCCAACCCACTTAGTGTGTGAATGTAGATGTTGCCAGAATTCAAAATCCTTTCCCCTTCCCCCACAATCCTTTTAAGAAATTGTCTCCCTTGGAGAGAGAGAGAGAGAGAGAGAGAGAGGAATATAACTCCTACTGGCCTACTCTCCCATAATGTCCAGGGGCATGCAGTCAGGATACCGGCAACGATATCCCGACACGGACATTCCAACATGGGACTAAAGATAGGCATCAAAATCCTGACTCCTATCATTAGCCCCACTACAAAATCCTGACACCCGGCATACCGAACGAAGGTGAGCCCAGGTGTCTTAGTGTTTAGCTGCCGGGGAGAGGGGGGGTGGGGGTTAGGTTTAGGGACCCCCGGGGGACTAAGGGTTAGGCACCCCCTGGGAGGGTTAGGGTAGGAAAGGGGGGGTTAGGGTTAGGCACCACTAGGGGGGGTTAGGGTTCGGCATCACCCTCCCCCGGGAGGGTTAGGTTCGGGGAGGAGGGGTTAGGTTTAGGCACTATCTGGGGAGGTTAGGGATAGGCACCACTGAGCGAGAGTTAGGGTAGGGAGTGGAGAGGGTCGGGGTACTTACCTGCTGCAGTCGGGATTTCGATCCGTCGGGCTGCCGCTGTCGGTATTTGCATTACATACAGACTCCCCAATTTGAAATGAAAGTCACACGTTACCTGTACAATATGGTCCGCAATAAAATTCCCCCAATGTTTTGTTCCATGTACATAGGGACGCAGTTTGCGGCTTTGTCTACGTTATAACTAGTGTCGTCTTTTCGCAGTACCCATGTATAGGAGCTCTAATCACCCATTTTGATAGCTGAAAACAAAATCACCTTTCCTGGAATTTAAGCTATATGAGCAGGATGTCTTGATAATCTAATACTACCCGTCTAGATTGTCGCTCTGAGTGGTATTATTACTCAGATTAAACCAGCACATACGGTCTATGTACTAAGCCTTGGAGAGAGACAAAGTGGGTGGAGATAAAGTACCAACCAATCAGCTCCTAACTGTCACTTTACAGGCTGTGTTTGAAAAATGACAGGAGAGGATTGGTTGGTGCTTTATCTCCGTCCCCTTTATTTCTCTCCACGGCTTAGTACATAGACCTCATAATCCCAAAACACCTTCAATGAGGGATTTCCTAGCTATCTTTGTGTACCGTATGTAGCGTTTTTATTATCTTGCCACAAGGATCATTTTGTCACCTCTTTCTTTGACATAGCTTTTGTCTTATGTTTTACATGGTGGTGGTTTGTTTCAGATGGGATTGGTTTAGTTATAATTACAATTTTTTTTTTTCTCGAATTACACCTTAGTGTTCATTCTAGCACCCTGCAACTGGCCAATATTATTGATTCTATTCTGGATATTTCATTTACTTAATATATGTTGCATGTTCTCCGGGTTTTATAGCCTAGTATATACTGAGGATGGTACGTAATGTGCTAGAAATTGCATTATAGCGAAGTATTGCAAGTTATTATGAGGCTTGTAGTGCATGGGCGTCAGCTAAACCGGTCTCCGATGCTCCAGCTCCACAGTAAGGTGTCCCAGCAGTTCATTTGGAAACAATTAACAACTACTGTCTGGAGGCTAGGGAAGCCAGGGCCGGGATCCCAGATGTTTTTGAGTCTCAAAAATACTCAGGATTATAATCATTAAATCCCGGGCATTATGGGATTCAAAATGAGCTGGATGGGGGGTTGGGTATGAAATCCCGGCCGTCGGGATGCCGCTGGTCAAAACACCGACAGCGGCATCCCAACAGCCAGAATCCCGACACCCATAGGAACGCATGGTAAGTATTTTACCATCCCCTACCGTAACCCTCTCTTCCCGGTGCCTAACCCTAACCTCCCCCCCCCCCCCCTAGTTCCTCAACCTAACCTCCCCCTCCCCGCACCCTAATCCTAACACTCCGTCCCCGGTGCCTAAGCCTCCCCCTGGTGCCTAACCCTAACCCCGCACCTTAACCTCCCCCTAACACCCCGATGCTTACCTTCGGGATACTGGTGCCGTGATCCCGACATGACGGGATTTTGGCGCCGGTATTTGGACTGTCGGCATCCCACACGCCGGGATGCGGACTACATCCATGGATGGGGGCAGTGGTTCCGGTTGCATTACCCGGTCCTCCCAGGCTCTCCCAGCTGACCGTAGAATAGATGTAGTCCCATGATGCAATTGCCCTCAGACACTGATGGGCTGGGAGCGCACTACATGGTGACCTTATCACTGTGTGCCAATCTGTGACTGAGAGCACTGATCACAGGACTCCAGCTCTTCTACTGCAGCTGAGCCTGGGAGAGGACCAGACAACGTGCCCGCCGACAAGAGAAGCCCCTTCTGATCACTGCTGTATGACCAAGGTAAGTGAAAGAGGATGGGGGATAGAGGTGCCAGTGAAGGAGGGAGATGAGGGATAAGGAAGGCAGGTTGTGGGGGAAATCTTTATACAATTCAATACCGGGAATTAGATTTTCTTTTTCACTGCAAAACCCGGGATTACGAAAACAGGCAGGATTGGCCTCCCTACTGGAGACTATAGCCCATGGTGACATGATGGCATCACGCAGTTCCTGCCACTTTGTCAGCTGCACTTTCATGCTGCAAATTTTCTGTTCCCAAATTCCAAAGGTGCTGAATTGGATTTAGATTTGGTGGCCATTGGAGCACACTCCACTAATTTTTGTGTTCATTTAACCATCTTGAGATAACGAGTGCTCGAGATGTGATGTACTCACTGCAGTGTGTGCTGGGTGCTGCTGCCGCTGACTGAACTAAGGTGGCGGGGGGCAAATCCAGGCCCCCTCCAGCATGCGCATGCCCGGTGTTCATTATCAGCCCCCCTTCCCCCTTGGCGCCCATGGAAGGAACCATCAGAAGATGGGCAGACTGTGTTATAAAGGGGTCAGCAACAGCGCCCAGGCAGTCTGTGGCCTTTAAACAATGCTCATATGCTATTAAGGGGCATAATTTGTGCCAAGAATACCTTCCCCCTCACCATTACACCATCACCACCAGACTAAACTGCTGTTACAAGGTAGGATGGATCCATGGATTCAGGTGGGTTTTTTATTTTTAATGCCTAATTCTGAGCCTATGCTTTTATAAAGGTTCAACGTGGTCTTTTTCATTCTTGAACCAACCTGGCCATTCTTCTCTAATTCCTCTCATTAACCAGACGTTTTCGCCCACAGAACTGACACTCGCAGGATCTTTTTTTTTTTTTTTTTTTCGCACATTTCTCTGTGGAGTCTAGTGACTGCTCAGGTTCTGAGAAACTGAAAGCAACCTCATCTGACAGCAGATATTTTTTCACCATTAAAGTCCGACTCCATTACGTTCTGTTTCTTCCCCATTCTGGTGGACAACAACTCAACCTCTTGACCATGTAAGCATTGAGGGTCTGATTCAGACCCGCTCGCTAAGAAGCGTTCGCACGCAGTCAACCGATGTTTTGCATTCTGTGCATGTGTACACATCGCAGTGCGCCTGCCAGTGCGAGCGATCGGGAAGCGTTCGCTCGCTGCGCATAGACTGTCCGGCTGAATGAGTGACAGGAGAAGCCGTTTGTGGGTGGTGACAGGGACTGGCCGCTAGAAACGGGCGAGTGAATGTGCGAACGCAGGCGTGCCTGAGCGTCTTAACGCCGTTTCAGAGGCGTGCATAATTAAGAGGCAGCGTCGTAGTACACGTCACTTGGCGTCACTGAACCACTCGCGTTTGCGGTAGGGTATGGTCAAATACTGTGTATGCATCCGATGGTACTCTGTTACCGATGGTAGCATACCTGACGTGCGCAAGTGGGCGTCTTAAGACAGGCTGATGGGCGTCTACATACACAGAGCGATGGCACGCCAAAACATAGTGGGCGTGCTAATGCCTTGCCGTGCGATCACCTATTTTGCCGGATTTGCATACGCATCTAGCAAGCGGGTCTGAATCAGGTCCTGAGTTCCTGCCAACTGATTGATTGACTAGATATTTGCTTTAATGAGCCGGTGTACCGAATGTATGACCACACGCAGTGAGTCGCCATGTATGTTGTGCATATGCCTGTATGTATATTAACACCCATGCAAATATGCCCTATTATTTAACCTTCCCTTTGCCCTGCTCCACAAAATGATGTGCAGTTCTCCCTGCTCTACTTCTCTTCTAATCCCTTCCTTCCACCCACCTCATTTATTCACACCAGGCCGCAAAAATGTTTGAGAAGCGATATTCTGTTTTCCTGGTGACCGACAGGATAATGTCCAGACAATTAGTCACTGAGAGTGGGTTTAGTTGGAATAAAAATCCACCGGGTTTTGTTTCGTTATTTAATGACGTAGCGGGTGAAGGAAGCATTGTCCCATTGTTGTAATACCGATTGCACCAGGATGTGCTTTGTGTTTTATTTAAACTTGTTCTGGAATTAATTGGCTGGTCAGACACAGTAATATATGCAGGTTGAGTCTCCCATATCCAAAATGCTTGGGACCAGGGGCATTTTGGATATCTGAATATTCGTAGTTTGGAATAATTGCATACCATAATGAGGTCTTGGGCATGGGTCCTAAATCTATACACAGACTGCATTTATGTGTTATACACACCTTATACACAGACTGCATTTATGTGTTATACACACCTTATACACAGAGCCTGCAGGTAATTTTATATACTATTTTTACAAATGTTGTGCCTTAAACAAAGTTTGTGTAGATTGAACCATCAAAAAGCAAAGGTTTCACTATCTCAGTAATGCTAAAAGAAAAAAAAAATTCTGTATTTCTAAATATTTGGATATGGGAGACTCAAGGTGTTAAAAAAAAAATAAATAGTAAAAAGTTATCATGTATATAAGGGCTCCGCAAAAGGCTCTGCATCATCCGAAAGCTGCATACACACACAACGATTTTGTTACTAACGATTTTATGAACAATTTTATGAACGATTTTCTGTCAGATTATCTGTCAGATTTTTTTAAAGTGTAATGAACGATTTTTTTGAACTACAAACGATTTTTGCATATTAACTTAATGAAAATCGTTCAGTTGACAAGTCTGACTGAACTACAAACTACAAACGTGAACGCGCATGAACGATAATCGTTCATCGTCTGGCTCAGAAAGTGAACGATTATTTCAAACGATTATTAAATGATATCGTTTAACGATAATCGTTCAAAAAAATCGTGTGTGTGAATGCAGTTTACAAGGTACATTTGGAAGTCATGCTAATATACACCACCTGTGTATATCTCCAAATAGAGGCCATAGCAGCAGTGCTGTGTGTGTGTGTGTGTGTGTGTATATATATATATATATATATATATATATATGTATGTATATATATATATATATATATATATATATATTGTGCTTCTTTTAGTATATTTATTTATTCATTTTTTTTTCTTTATACATTTTTTTTTTTTCATCTCCCTGCCAAGTGCATAACCCGGAGGCACGGAACTGGTTAATCTTGCAGATGTCTTTTATTGGTGGAATTTTCCCCTTCATTTTGCTGTGACAAGCGAATGTCAGTGCAGGCAGCCTGCCAATTCTGTGATCTGCTGCCTGCTTCAAAATGGAGGCAGGAGGGCATCCATTTTCATCACCGATATGACAGCGCCTCAGTCTTTCGGGCCATCTGGAAAGAAGCATTTTATAAAGAAAATGAGGAGGGGGGGGTAGAAAACAGGACTTCAGAAAAAAAACCTCTGTGTGTTTATGTGTTTGTGTGTTTCTTTTCCCCCCAAGACGTAGAAACTCTTAAACTAAGCCGTATGAATGCTGACCCTTTGTTGTACCGTGCTGTGTTTACGTACAGTATAAACAAGAAATAAATGTGCTATTTTTATTGAGACGCTGCTACAGAACTCTTTGTGTTCTGCTAAACTAGAAAGAAAATGTTTCTTTGGCAAGTTGTACATGGCACGAATGTATGAAGCATTCAGTAAAAAGGGATGTGCCCCCCGCCCCCACCCAATGTACTGTGTGTTGGTGGTCCTCTAGTGATCCAGGTTTTAATGTCTCTCTTCATGTCTTTGAAGAAAAGTAACACCAGTGAAATTATGAGTTTTTTTTTTTTTTTTTTTTTTTAAATTGTCCTATTAATACGGAAATATTTAATAGGAAAGCACAATGAACACACATCGCTTTACTGGATACAAGGGAGTGTTCCGGGAAAGACGATATGTGGAATTATATGGCCAAGCATTAAACTTCCCCTGAGCGATGGCGATCCCATTGGTTGGAGGAAAAGTCATTAAGCTGATATAAACACTGTTCTTGTACCGGTCGCCTACGCAAGGTCCTGGGCTGGACCATTATGTATGAAGATGTAGCTCACTAGGGAATTTGCTAGCAAACTCATTGTACATTGTAATGAACCCAACAAGGCTGTTTCCAGTGTGAGTAGTCTATTCTACCTGCCAACTGTTCCAATTTCGTTCCTGATTTTAGGGGACTGTCTCACTGCCTGTAGGCACGTCCCAACTAGTCGTGCCAGTAATAACCGGGTGCCACATACAGAGAAGGAAGGTCCCTCCTTTGTGTACCGTAGTGTCAGAGGTCTTAAAAAGTAAGGGAGGGCAATTGAGGGTTGCCTAGCTCTACAGAAGTATGCCCACCAGTGGTGGCGCCCATTATGATTTCATCATCCTCCCCTTTTCCCAATTCCATTTTTGAAAATATTAGTAATGCATTTAAAACAACTCAGTATATATTATGTTAGTGCAGTGTGTGTGATATATATACGTTAGACATCACCAATCAATGTTGTATATGAGGATGAAGAAGGGCTGTTTATAGAGCGATTTAGCCATATGTCACATTCCTCGCAGCTCTGTTTCTGATACACTGCTCTGGGTATTCATCGCTGTTTCCCTTTGTTTTGCAGGTTTATGCCCCATCAGCAAGCACTGCCGACTACAATAGGGATTCACCAGGTTATCCATCCTCAAAACCAGCCACCAGCACTTTCCCCAGCTCCTTCTTCATGCAAGGTACCGAGATGTGTGTCTGCCTACACCTGCCATAGCACAATGCGAAATCTTCTATGCAGGCATCCTAGGAGAATGCCTAGGGCAAGACTGTTCATGGAGTGAATGGAAATAAACAAAAACAAACAATTTTTTTTTTTTTTTTTTATCTTAGTACTTTTATTAAAACATTTGCCTTAGTATTGGATAGAGCATATGGGACGCACTGGTGTCAGTGGGATGCAGTTGAAATACCGGCGTGTGGGATGCTGGCGCCAGCATCCTGTCTGCTGATAATCCCAACTGCAAGTAATGGGGTTAGGGGGGAGGGTTAGTGTCAGGGGCAGAACTATGGGAGACAATGGAGGCGCCTGCCACCGGGCGCCATCTCTGAAGGGGCACCTCCTCCATTGCCCTCAATATATTCACCCCACTTAGGGCTGTAACTATGTACCCGGAGTGTACCGTCATGGCCGCCCGATACACGGCACCCCTTCCTGGCACCTGAGAAGCCACCATACACTAGTGGAGATCTCCATGTCAGACCTTCAGCTGCCGCCTCCGTCTATCTATAGCCTAAATCTGTACTCATTGGTGTTACTGCTCCTCAGCAGCTTCTTATGTCGGTGTGACCCGTCCGGTGCCCCCTCACCCACAACTCTCTGTCTCACTTCTCCGTGGCATGCCTATTCTGTGTGCAACTGTGGGTGTATCTGCTTGCGGCTGTGATGGGGGGGGGGGGGGGGCACCAAATTATAACTTTCCTCCGGGCGTCAGGGATCAACTTACGCCACTGGTTAGTGTTAGGCACTAGGGGGCTGAGGGTTAGGTTTAGGCACTAGGGGGCTGAGGGTTAGATTTAGGCACTAGGGGGCTGAGGGTTAGGTTTAGGCACTAGGGGGCTGAGGGTTAGGTTTAGGCACTAGGGGGCTGAGGGTTAGGTTTAGGCACTAGGGGGAGATTAGGTTTAGGATGCGGGGAGGGAGGGGTAGGGTTAGGATATTTACCCGACAGGTGTTGGTATCCTAACCCTGTCTGGATGGCGGCGTCTGGATTCTGAACGCCGGGATCCTGAGCACCAGGCATCCCGTACCCAACCCTTGCCAGTGCTTGTGTTAATCCGCCCAGAGGTATCGTTGATACATTTCGGTGTCCCCTTTATGTAGGATATCCAAAAGTAATATTTACTTGCTTTGCAAAATGAAAAAAAAAAAAAGTTTTTTTTTTGTGTGATTTTTGACTAAATATCAGTTGACCGAGCTGCACTAACATCAGAGTCATTAATAACTGTGCTCCCTGGACCCCGGCTAGTACAAAAATACCGAAAATATTCTAATTGTCCCGCTGCAGTTTTAATAAGATCCAGTCACCGCACATATATACGTATTGTACAAAGCCCTAAATATGGAAAAAGTTGGACACCGAAAAGGCCGCTGATTTTATTGACTTGTTGTTTTGACTCTCTATTTATTTGTTTAAACGTATTTATTTGTTTAAACTGTGGTGCTGACTCGCTGATGTACACAAGTCTCGGAGTTCAACTGTTCCGTGTGATGAGCCAGATTTGCCCCAGCACCGCTCCAAACATGAGATTAATTAGCTTCAGGCTAGGCGTGAAAGGAGAACGTCGAAATCAGGTTCTTAAAGCGAAGGGCGAGTAGCGGCAGATCATCTTATTTATAATTTTTTTTCTTATTATGTTTTTCTATTTGTTTTTTTTATGTGAATTGGGAGCCCTATGTGACCCCCAAACCTACCTATGTGACCCCCAAACCTACCTATGTGACCCCCAAACCTACCCTATGTGACCCCCAAACCAGCCTGTTTTCTGTTACCTTTCCCTTTATTTCCCTTTAACTTAAGGAAAAAATGAAATGTAAATTATTAAGTTGCATGGGAGGGAGGTTAGGTTTAGGCACTAGGGTGGGGGAGGGGAGGGTTATGGTTGGGCTGCGGGGAGTGGTAGGGGGAAGGAGAGTATACTTATCGCCTGTCAGGATTGTGACCCTGTCAGGGTGACGGCGCCGGGATTCTGAGCGTCAGCTTCCTGTACCCAACCCATGTAACACTAGGGTCTATGGGGTCTATTCACTAAGCCTTGGAGAGGGATAAAGTGGAGAAAGACAAGTCCAAGCCAATCAGCTCCTAACTGTCCGTTTACAGGCTGTGTTTGAAAACTGACAGTTAGGAGCTGATTGGCTGGTACTTCTCTTTCTCCATTTTATCCCTCTCAAAGGCTTATCCCGCGTATCCACTAGTAGACATGGAAACGACAGCACGATTACGACATTGCAATCGTGCTGTCGTTTCCATATCTAGTGATGTGCCTACACTGACCGTTCACTTGTTCAGCCCAGGCACATCCGTCATCCCCGCACATGCTGAACCTGACGGGATCGTCAGGTTGACCAGCATGTACGAGCGATGATAGATGTCGGAAACGACCAGCTGGCACGCACATCGCTGGTCGTTTCCAACCAAAACCTGCACGATGCATGCGCTATTTGCAAGTGATTACACAATAACAACGTTATCATGCAATCACTTGCTTAAATCGCTAAGTGGATACCCCCCCTTTAGTGAAGTACCAACAAATCAGTTCCTAAATGTAATTTTTCAAACACAGTCTGTAAAGTGTCAGTTACAGTAGGAGCTGATTGGTTGGTAATTTATTTCTCTCCTTGGCTTAGTACATCCATATGTACTAAGCCGTGGATGGAGATAAAGTACCAACCAGTCAGCTCCTAGCTGTCATTTATCAAACATGTAGATGTATGAAGCAGTGAAAAAAGTGAAGTTACCCATGGCAACCAAACAGCTTCTACCTATCATTTTTATATAATGTACTTGGTAAATGCAGCCTCAAAGCTGATTGGTTGCCCTGGGCAACTTCTCCACTCGTTTCATTGCTTCATACATCTGCCCCACAGCCTGTAAAGTGACAGTTAGGAGCTGATTGGTAGGTACTTTATCTCCGTCCACTTTCTCTCTCTCTCTCCAAGGCTGAGTACATAGACCCCACTCTTTGAAGTCTACTCCACAGGCATACTGAGGCCCACACAAAAGATTTTGAGGGTCCTAAGTAATTATCAAGGTCACAGCCAACCAATGGTCATACAGTTGGACAACCCTATCATGAGTGATTCATGTAGTACAAAAACCATCTAGTAACTGTTACCTTTTATTACCAAGCTTGTGATTTTAGTAGCAATAAATCTTTTTATTTTTTTTCTCTTTATGAAGATGCTTTGTGCTTATGCTACTGAAGCTATTTGTGATTCCCAGCTGTATTACAATGTCTTGCACTGTACAGTGACTTTGGTTTAGAGTCTATCAGCCTAGTCACAGAGAACAGAAGACTATACTTCATTTTTATTGAGGGTTTCGTACACTCTATTTTATTACCTTCATTTGCTGTATTCTTTAACCAAGCTGGCCAATAAACTACAGTGTATTGTGCGCTGTTATAATCAGTGCTTTTTTTTCTTTTTTTGATGTTTTTAGGTGTATAATCTATTATCATTCTGCTTTTAGATATGTAAGTCTGTTATATCATATGTACAACAGTAACATCTGAAGTGAATGGTTTTCTGATTTTGCAAGTAATAGGTGTCTAGAAAAAATAATGGCCAGCGTTCCATGTCCCACTGGTGGTCGCTGATTAAACCGCAGTGAGTTGCCAAATGCCCAGCCAGAACCCAACGTACCAGGAAGCTTCGGGCTGGGTACTAAGAGGCTGCTCATAGAAATGCATTGGCTGAATATATATAGTAGTAGTAGAATAAAACAACAGAAATGGAATGGGAATACCCGGGAGGGGGAGGAAGAGTAGCTTGGTGGTGTGCGCAGCAGTGTTTGGAGGACTGTTATTCGGATATTGTAAGTTTCTACAATGTGTCAATTGTACTTGACTTCAGTCATCAACCAACCAACCAACTAACCAAGGCCCTCCCCCTCTTCCTCCTTTCACTGAGTGTCATGTGTGTACAGATCTCTCACTTCCTCTCGTTGGTGTTCAGTGTCCTTATCCTTCTACATCTTTGCAGCAGTCGCACTAAAATGTCCCTCTCGGTGCGCCAGGTCCGTGCTACTTTGCTAGTATTACGAGTCTTTTTTGCTGAAAATGCGTCTAAGTTGCAATGCGATGTGACTAGGACGCACCAGCAGACTGCGCTGATTAATGTGATAGGTGACACCTGTATATCTGTGTGTGGCTGAGTCTGTATATAGGAGACTGCACTGATTGATGTGATATGTGACACCTGTATATCTGTGTGCTCCTGAGTCTGTATATGGGAGACTGTGCTGAGTAATGTGATATGTGACACCTGTATATCTGTGTGCTCCTGAGTCTGTATATGGGAGACTGCGCTGAGTAATGTGATATGTAACACCTGTATATCTGTGTGCGGCTGAGTCTGTATATAGGAGACTGTGCTGAGTAATGTGATATGTGACACCTGTATATCTGTGTGCTCCTGAGTCTGTATATGGGAGACTGCGCTGAGTAATGTGATATGTGACACCTGTATATCTGTGTGCTCCTGAGTCTGTATATGGGAGACTGCGCTGAGTAATGGGATATGTGACACCTGTATATCTGTGTGCTCCTGAGTCTGTATATGGGAGACTGTGCTGAGTAATGTTATATGTGACACCTGTATATCTGTGTGCTCCTGAGTCTGTATGTAGGAGACTGCGCTGATTAATGTGATATGTGACACCTGTATATCTGTGTGCGGCTGAGTCTGTATATGGGAGACTGTGCTGAGTAATGTGATATGTGACACCTGTATATCTGTGTGCTCCTGAGTCTGTATATGGGAGACTGCGCTGAGTAATGTGATATGTGACACCTGTATATCTGTGTGCTCCTGAGTCTGTATATGGGAGACTGTGCTGAGTAATGTGATATGTGACACCTGTATATCTGTGTGCTCCTGAGTCTGTATATAGGAGACTGTGCTGAGTAATGTGATATGTGACACCTGTATATCTGTGTGCTCCTGAGTCTGTATATAGGAGACTGTGCTGAGTAATGTGATATGTGACACCTGTATATCTGTGTGCTCCTGAGTCTGTATATGGGAGACTGCGCTGATTAATGTGATATGTGACACCTGTATATCTGTGTGCTCCTGAGTCTGTATATGGGAGACTGCGCTGATTAATGTGATATGTGACACCTGTATATCTGTGTATATCTGTGTGCTCCTGAGTCTGTATATAGGAGACTGTGCTGAGTAATGTGATATGTGACACCTGTATATCTGTGTGCTCCTGAGTCTGTATATGGGAGACTGTGCTGAGTAATGTGATACCTGTATATCTGTGTGCTCCTGAGTCTGTATATAGGAGACTGTGCTGAGTAATGTGATATGTGACACCTGTATATCTGTGTGCTCCTGAGTCTGTATATGGGAGATTGTGCTGAGTAATGTGATATGTGACACCTGTATATCTGTGTGCTCCTGAGTCTGTATATAGGAGACTGTGCTGAGTAATGTGATATGTGACACCTGTATATCTGTGTGCTCCTGAGTCTGTATATAGGAGACTGTGCTGAGTAATGTGATATGTGACACCTGTATATCTGTATGCTCCTGAGTCTGTATATAGGAGACTGTGCTGAGTAATGTGATATGTGACACCTGTATATCTGTGTGCTCCTGAGTCTGTATATGGGAGACTGCGCTGATTAATGTGATATGTGACACCTGTATATCTGTGTATATCTGTGTGCTCCTGAGTCTGTATATGGGAGACTGTGCTGAGTAATGTGATATGTGACACCTGTATATATGTGTGCTCCTGAGTCTGTATATGGGAGACTGTGCTGAGTAATGTGATATGTGACACCTGTATATATGTGTGCTCCTGAGTCTGTATATGGGAGACTGCGCTGAGTAATGTGATATGTGACACCTGTATATCTGTGTGCTCCTGAGTCTGTATATGGGAGACTGCGCTGAGTAATGTGATATGTGATACCTGTATATCTGTGTGCTCCTGAGTGTGTATATGGGAGACTGCGCTGAGTAATGTGAAATGTGACACCTGTATATCTGTGTGCGGCTGAATCTCTGAATCTGTATACAAAGTGCTACAATGTAGCGGCAGCAGCTTTTTGGCATTCCAAGTTCCGTTGTGGTTCAAATACAGACTCAGGAGCACACAGATATACAAGTGTCGCATATCACATTAATCGGCACAGTCTGCTGGCGCCTCCTACTTGCATCGCATTGCGACTTAGACGCATTCTCGTCTAAAAAGACGCCAGAAGCTAGCAGAGTCTCACGGGACCTGGCGGCTCACTGAAGCCAGGCAAAGTGGCGCTGCGTTGGCGTATTGAGGCTAGATGTACGAGGACACATCGGCAGTATTTATTTCCCCTGCTGCTTCTCTATATGTGTACGATCAGGTTTTCTCATTGCCGATTTGGCCCCTGTCTTCTTTCAGATGGTCATCACAGCAGTGACCCTTGGAGTTCAAGCGGAATGAACCAAGCCGGCTACGGGGGGATGTTGGGAAACTCTTCCCATATGCCACAGTCTAGCAGCTACTGCAACCTGCATCCACATGACCGATTGGTAAGGGGATTTTATCATGTCGTCAGGCTAAAAATTAAACCGCTCGCTGTTAATTAGGAGACCTCTTTCTCATAGCTATTGATTTCTCTAATCTGAGCAGTCTGGACACAAGTAAAAACAAACAAAAAATTTGTCTGTGAGTAAAAGTGTGATTTGGTTAATTCCATGTATTATACCTGAGTCTGTACATTATAGTTAAAAAATAAATAAATAGTGGGGTCTGTGGCACTAAAGATGTTTTTTACATAGAGGGGAAATACAATTAACCGCGAGGCGTGCAAATCGGGTGAGCGTTGACATTGCCATGGCATTCAAACGCCGGCAATGGCACCGCACATCACACTCCTTGCGGCCTTCTTTCAGGCTGAACTCGCTCAATTCTGTTCGCAGACCTATGGGGCTGCGCACAGTTTTGTGCGAGTTCAGGCTGCCGTCAAGTGCGGACATTGTCGTGATGACTCGCACCCGCGAGTGCATTGTGTACAGTTGGATTGACCCCATACAATGATGTCAGCCTGGTCACAGAGGATTAATGGTATTGTGCCCTTAATTCCATAAAGGATTTTTTTTTTTCTACATTTTAATTTCATTATGTTTCCTCGCCTTCGCCTTTACCTGCTCCGCTGACGTTAGAAGCTCAGGAGAGGCGGAACACAGGCCCAGTAATCTTTTCAGCGGTTTAGTGGCTGTGCCACTGTCCCTTTAAGGAGAGGAATGAACAGATGGTCGCAAAAATTCCTATGTGATTTTAGCACATACTACACTTGCTAAATGTTTCTTTGATGTTTTATGGACATCTACGTGGTTTCATGTTTGATGACAGATCCACCTCAACACAGATTTATTTTGGTGTCTGGTTCCAATGTACTAGATAAGACGTTCTCTCCAGCCAAATAGCACCAAGTTTCTGAACCCGGTTGTAGAGCATGTCTGTCTCTGGAAAATCCCCAAAATCCATGCAGCCAATTTTTAAAAAGTAACTTCTAATACTTTTAAGTCCACATAATGGATGGCTTGGGAATACATTTATATATACTGTATATAAATTCAAAATCACAGTAAAGGCTTTTGGTTTAGCAGACCACAAGCTCGAGGATGTGCTTAATTCCATGGCATTTGCAAAGAGTTTTGCAGTGCGCACATTTATTTTTCCACCCCTTTCGCAAAGACAATTACAACACGCCTCACTGTGAGGAGCAAGATGGCTGCATCAGCGCACTGGCCGATTGGGTTGGGCAGAGTGAAGGTCACAGGACTGCCTCCTTGTGCGGAGAGAAGCAGGGTATTGAAAGGCTAAGAAGGGTTGGAGAGCGTGCAGTTTTTGGGTTGTTCTTGGAAGGGTCGAGCAGCCATTTTTATTCCATGAATACTGTACATTGTTTGCTTGTTTTTCCCGCTGCTCAGTGTTGAACGGCGCTTATTCTATACTTCGAATGATTTTACATTTTGCACCTTCCAGTTCCCCAGGGAAGACCATTTCTAGGTTCCGTATAAGCAATGTAAAAATTAAAAGCTTTAAATACACAAAAATGCTTATAGAATGCAGGCAGTTCCTAAGACCCTTCCCACCCGCATCCCCCTCGTGATTAATTTAAGTCATGCAGGAATCTAATTAGAGGAATAGTTCAAACGATTTGTTGAAATGGGTGATTAGAAAGTGGTTGGACGGTTGGCCTTTTATGCGATGTTCTTGTACCGTGCTCCTCTTCAGCTCTCATTTCCAACGAGCGGAAAGTAGGCGCAGGCGCCCTGAAGGTCGCTGCGGGGGTAGGGGGGAGGGCAGTCTGGTTGAAGTGGTGCAGAACAATGTTACTTTTGGTCTGCATCCTGTGTGTCCTGTGTGTGCTTCGGAAGTTAATTCCAAATTTCTGTAGAATATTCTGTATTTTTAACAATGGTCATAGCCTCTTTGTTTAAAAGGAAATGCCATTATTGTCAGCATTTCGTATTGTTATCTCACAGAACGCTGAGTACCTTCTGAAAACTTTTTAAGAGTCATTTTTCAGAAACCCAAGAGCCAACTTTAATTGCACCGACAGGTGTCTTAAGACGTTTGAAAAGTGGGAATACTTGTTATATACAATAATGGCTGACTCCTAGTTTAAATCTGGAACACAAAAGGAGCGTGAAAACCCGTAAGGAAATCAGATGCAAAAGTGTAAACCTAAAGGATGTCTAGTGTTTAAAATGCGCTCAGTCACTGTGAGTTTGTTTAATTGTGTTTATGAATGGCTAAATATGGTCCTTGTTTATCATTCTTACAGAGCTATCCATCACACTCTTCAACGGACATCAATTCTAGTCTTCCTCCAATGTCCACATTTCACCGTAGCAGCACGAATCATTATAACAACTCTTCCTGTACGCCGCCCGCCAATGGGACAGATAGTATTATGAGTAAGTTTTCTCCTCTTGTAGTAGTGATTCGCGGCACACAGACATTTGTAATAGAGAGACAAGCTTTCAACTCTTTAATTGTTCCTGTGACAGCGACTTTGTCAAAAATTAATTGCCAGGACATTCCCTGAGTTTGTCTCTATGCTGGTCATTCCAGGAGGTACTTTGTAATCTCTAGTAGTCACCTTACTTGTATGTAGGAGGTGAAATGTGTTTGGCTACTTCATGTAAAAGTTATATATTATGTATATATGCGGAGGTGTGTGTGTATATATATATATATATATATATATATATAAAATATATAGTGTGTGTGTGTGTACATTTAGGGGTGAGTGTGGGTTTTCAGAAGCGGAGATGTTGCCCTTAGCAGCCAATCAGATTCTACGTTATCTAGCACCTTCTAGAAGATCATAGCTAGAGTCTGGTTGCTATGGGCAAAATTTCCACTCCTAAAATCCCGCACCTTAGTAAATACACCCCTTAGTGTGAATATAAGTAAAAATAAATGTGGGTGACATTATATATTGTACTAGTATAATTATATTGATACCATAAAGAGAGAGTATTCATTGATGACAGCATTAAAATGGCTGGTTGTAGGTTTCACAGATATACGACATGGAAGTGAACAGGTGGACCCGCTAAAGCGGGGTGGGGAACCTCAGGCCCGGGTGCTGTATAAAGCCCGCGGAACCATTTGGTCTGGCCCTCTGAGCTTTTTTTCTGCTAGCCTCATCTGGCCAGCAGGGTGCCTAGAATGGCACCCTGCAGCCAGAATCTATGCAGCAGTGCCGTCTGGAACGTCCTTAAACGCTTCAGACGGTCACAACGCTACCCTTGCAGCTCCCTGGTCCGGGCATTGCTGTAATCACAGGCAATTGTGGCCCGCCCCCGTGTGAAGTCACACTGAGGGGCGTGGCCTGCATCGGGCCCGCAAATAATGTTATATACTGTATATCAAAATGGCCCTCAGCAGAAAAAAGGTTCCTCACCCCTGCGCTATAGGAGTGAACTAGCAGACTGGTGGTACTGTTCGTTAATACCCTGAATAAGAATTAGAACCAGAACTTGATTGTCTCGGTGCAAAACCAGAAAGCTTCTCTGTGCCTTAATTATCCCTATTTCCAGCTTCGACAATCCATATATTAATGATGCAATCGTAACAGAGAATGCTTCACATAGAAAGTAACCTGACAAGTTTATAACTCTGGAAACATAATTAAATTTGAACTTGCAGCCGGGTTCCATGTATCTGGTGTAAGTGATAAATCTCCTAGTGTTTATATTCATGTGGTGTCCTGATCTGGTCCATGAAGTGGTCTCCTTGCACGCAGAGACGCTCATGCGGTCTCTCATGTCCCGTGATGAGGGTAGCTGAGTGTTTCATTGGATACCTAGATTGTCTCCGTTTTGGGGAGCTGTCACTCAGATTGTAAAATACAGCCTCCTGCATAGGTCATGATTGTCGTGTGTAATGTATTATATAATTCATATTGCTACAATAAAGGGAAAGCTCAGAGTGTTCCCGTCCCCCGCATGCAGCAGAGGCCACATACCCGCTGAACCCTCCTTTACCGTTGTTACTGATCCTACATGAAATCTTAGTGGCCGCACCTCCTCCTGCATAAACCCAACCCACTAACCAATGCCTGTACGACACTGGTTCCCCCTGCAGGCACATTTCTACCTTATGACTGGCCCGAAATGTTGTTATGTCTGTAGTAGTGAAATTAATGAGGCATAAGGCACAAATTAATATCACCTGTTAATTAATAGACTGCATCCTCAGGAATGTTGGTGCAGCCCACATTATGGCAGCCTTCATTGTGAATAAATGATGGGTACAATTTAAGGGTCAAGGCTGATCTTCTAAAGATGTAGAGCTATATTATATTTAGAATTTGAGGGCCATTACCTTGTGAAAATACCGGCCCATCTGCTTTACATTCACAGATATTCTCTGTAAGTGTATCTTATTCCAAGATAAGAGAATTGTAGGAGGTATTCTATAGAGAGAGGAGAGGGTAAGAGAGGAAAACTGCAGATGATGTCTTCCTTTGGTAAGAAAGGATAAGAGCAGGAGATGTCTCATATTGTGAGAAGAGGAGGTAAGAGAGAAGTGTGGACAGGAGAAGAGCAGGAGATGTCTTCTATTGAGAGAAGACGGTAGTAAGACTGGAAAAGAACAGGAGATGTCTTCTATTGAGAGAAGACGGGAGTAAGACAGGAAAAGAGCAGGGGATGTCTTCTATTGAGAGAAGAGGAAGTAAGACAGGAGAAGAGCAGGAGATGTCTTCTATTGAGAGGAGAAGAGTAGGAGATGTCTTCTATTGAGGGAAGAGGGAGTAAGACAGGAAATGAGCAGGGGATGTCTTCTATAGAGAGAAGAGGGAGTAAGACAGGAGAAGAGCAGGAGATGTATTCTATTGAGAGGAGAAGAGTAGGAAATGTCTTCTATTGAGAGAAGAGGGAGTAAGACAGGAAAAGAGCAGGGGATGTCTTCTATTGAGAGAAGAGTGAGTAAGACAGGAGAAGAGGAGGAGATGTCTTCTATTGAGAGGAGAAGAGTAGGAGATGTCTTCTATTGAGAGAAGAGGAGGTAAGAGAAGTGCAGGAGCTGTCTTCTATTGTGAGAAAAGGAGTAAGAGAGGAAAGGTGAATGGGATGTTTTCTATTGAGAGAAGAAGGAGTAAGAGAGGAGAAGTGCAGGACATTTCTTCTATTGACGAGAAGATAAGAGAAGAGCAGGAGATGTCTTCTCTCATTGAGAAGGGGGTAAGAGAGGAGAGCAGCAGGAGATCATTGTTGGAGCACACAAGTTATGCAGGAGTATATTCCTGGTATATGTAATCTAATAATCTTACAATGTTCATGTCTTGTTCCATCAATGACAATAGTCCTACATATTAAATATGTTTGGTACTCAGCCTAGTAAGGGAAACAAATTGCCTTAATAGTTGTATTGCTGTATGTGTTAGGCATTTTGCAAAACGATGCAAGTTCTGAGTTGGGTTACTGATAACTCCATGGCAAGATTTATTGGGTATTCTGGCAGGAAACAAAACTATTCATCTATGCCCTGATGAGGTTACCGGGCGTGACATGAGTTATCTCCTGAGCAACGGGGGTTCCTCTAGTTGATGGAAGGTAGCTTGTCATGGGAAACCTGTGTTGTGTGCAGTTCTTCTGTAAGATAGTAGATGTTAGCTTTCCGGTATTAATTCCCTGCAAAGAGCTAGGGTAATGATATACAGTTGTTTCCATAGATGTAGATATTATTATTATTAATGTTTATTTATATGGCGCCACAAGTGTTCCGCAGCGCCTTACAAAGTACATAAATAGATTGATTTACAGTGACTTACAGTACAGTACAATACAATACAATACATTAAAGGGCATGGATAATATACATTGCTACATTCGCGACCATAACACCCAGATAAGCAACAATGCAAAGCAACCAAGTGTTAGGTGCCCTGGTAGAGAGTAAGAAGTAGATGAAGGTAGAGTAAGGAGACGCACAAGAGGGTAGAGGGCATGGCTCATAGGAGCTTACAGATATCAAACCTTCTAATCCATGGTATGGGAACTTTTCACATGTACATTTGTGAATGGTTCCATATAAATAAAGTTTATATTTATTACGAATAATAGATACAATTCTATGAAAGGACGTTGAAACTACATATAAACAAATAATAGTAACAGCCTGTACTTGTGAGTCGCTCTAAATCCAGGAGGGGCTTTCATTTATAGCACTCAATCCTTCAATTTTAAATGCATTCGCTGTAGTAGTGGCTCTAGCCTCCAAAAAACATTTGTTTGACTGTCTGCATTTACGGGCATCTCGAGGGCAATAAACTATCCCAGATCATGTATTATTTTTACTCTGGTCAACCTCCATTCTGTGTTTTTCTGGCCATTTGCCACTGGCATGAAAGCAGCCCTCAGCCCGGTGCAGTGGATTCTATTTCCCGTCACTTACAGTTGCAAAACTTAAAGCACTGCCAGCCGGGCTTCAAAATAGTTTTGTCTGTTTTGAGTTATTACACAGCGTGGTTTATATTAATCTCATGAATCCACATAAATCTCCTTCTAAAGGCTTGTTGTGTTCAGGCGCTGGTTCGTACAGTACATGACACGGCAATCCACCTATCCATTATCAGTATCTGAAACACTTGCACCTTCTGGGTTAGTGATATGTTATATGTGGTTATTACGCTTCCTTTCTAAAGCGCATGTTATTCAGCGCTGTATATAGAGGGGATCATGATGTAAATAAATTACCTTCAATTTCATGTCGTCGTAGGTTAAGATGATCCTGCCCCATTTCAGCTTACAATCTAAGAGGGGGGGGACCATTGATACATAAGGTTGTGGAGTAACAGTTATAGATGTTGTTTGGGAAAGGGCATGTGGCTACTGCGTGGCAACATCCTTGTCGGCCACCAATAATAAAGTAGCCATTGGCGTCTGGCATTTGTGCTACCAGTGTTGTGGTACAGCTGGCATGAGTAGAGACGGTGGAAGGTGGAGACATGAACCAGTCTCTGTAGACCTCTTTAGACTGTCCTTCCCTATTTATCTTACCTGGATCTCCTCCTTCTTCTGGTACTGGTAAGTAAGAAGACTTTCACTTTTGTTCTGCATGGGCACTTCTATGGCTATCTGGCAGCTCGGGGTAAATGTGTGCCTGGTATTGTGCATGTACAGGAATACCAGGTCTAGGGGTCGGCAGAAGAGATGGTTGACTAGATCCACTCCAACCCAACAACCCAGGAGCAACCAGTACATAGCATGTACTGGGAAAGTTTGGTGGGTGCCATGCCATAACTGCAAGTCTTTGGTTTCCCCAGTGATTAACTTTTCTGTTTGGGGGGATGCGTTGCTTGTGTAGAATGGTGGGCTCTTTGGCGTGCGGCTCCAATGGACAAGTGGCAGCCACAAAATAAAAATTAGCCCTGGGAAGGGCTTAGTCAATGGTCCTCAACTGCAAATACTTTACCATCCATTATAATACTCTGTATATAGTTCTGTAGTATTCATTCCAGTCATTTTATGAGTTTGCATATCCAGTAAAACAATGAGCAAGCATTGCCTACCCAAGTATTTTTCAAATGAAACCCAAGAGTATCAGCTAATGGATATAGCAAAGTGCTGCAGGCCAATCTCAATGTCTGGATGCCCTTACCCCCCAGTAAATCTCCTGCTTTATATGCAGGCTGTTTTAATGGGTTGGGTACAGGATGCCGGTGGTCAGAATACCGACGGCATCCCGACAGTCAGAATCCTGACACAACCATGTAAGTATACAAACACTAACCCCAAACCCTCTCCTCCCGCACCCTAACCCTAAAACTAACCCTAATACTTACCGTCAGGATCCAGGAGACGGGATTCTAGCGCCTGTATTCTGAGCACGGGCATTGCGACCACCGGGATGCCAACTACATCCCGTTTTAACCCTAATGATGTAGAAAGTGTGGTGGCAGTATAGGTAATCCTATGTCAATAAAAATCCATTTTGCACAATATACTAGAGGCTGATCGTTACTCACTAAGGAGCCGATACAGAATTGAACACAGGTCGGCTATAATATTCCCACATTGTGTGCGTGGAACTAAGTGCCTTTACCCAGCGTTGTGCGGACCTGTGGGGTTCATAGCCAATCTCATTATACAACCACATTTGCACCACCACCACCCTCTGAAAACAGGCACATTTACATATACGCACTACTCTGTACCATCTGCAAAATCCATCGATGCCCCCTCACTCGTTATACACACAGCCCATTATCAATCCGAATAATCAGGCGCAAGTGTAGAAGTGCGTTGACTGTAATTGCCTAATAATTATAGGGGGCCAAAGTATCCAACTTGCCGCGGGGATACTTAAATTACCGGAGCAATTCAGCATTGCTCTGGTGCGGAGACAGCTGAACCGAAAATTTGCTGCCCCTGTGATCCATAACACTCCTGCTTCTGTAGCGGTGATAATTACCATTGTTGGGTCTGCACAGCGCACATGCGTGACTGCCGCAGGGGCAGAGGGTTCTGATCGGATCTCTCTTGGCTACCTAACGCTCCTTCCCATAGAAACGTAGTGTAACGGGCCGATTTGTGATTTATGAATAGGCCCCTAAGGCCGGGATGTACTAAAGGAAAAATGCTGTAAAAACCCGGTTTTCGGGGGTTTTACCGCATTTCCATATGTACTAAGACCCGGCCGCACTTTTATCGGTGCAGAGGGTATCGCCAGAAAACCTGGCGTTACCCTATAGAAGCCTATGGGCTTCTTACCGCACCCGGCTCCCGACGATTTGCCGCCGCCCAGCGCTGGCCCCCACTCACCTGCTCTCCATTGTCGCCGGCCCGCGGTCCTCCGCCTCCTCCTCCTAATCTTCTTCCTGGTGCAGGGAGGAGGAGGAGCCCGGGGCTTCCTGCACATGTGACCAGCAGGAAGCTCCCGGGGATCAGAGGGGGCAGGGGCCCACAGAGACCCCATCACCCGGTGTCGGTTGCTTCGCAAAGGGCAGCTCTTATCGCAAGAGCTGTCCTTTGCGATACTAATCGCATATGTTAGTACATATGCGATCAGTAAGGTTGCGGTGACTGGCGGAATGGTCACCGCAACCTTAGTACATCCCGGCCTAATTGTGTTAGATGTCCACTACGCCTGGACGTTTGCCTCTGGTAAATAAGTCTGCATTCCATAAATCCCACTCCTCTTTAGTGATACTAGCTTTAGCTCAATATAGATGCAGCCCATGTAAAACCAGTGTGTGCAAGGACCTAATAATCCACTAATTATATCTTAATATCATTTTGTACAAGTCGCAACCATTTCTTAACGGTTGCATGTTAATAAAAATAAAACTCCTAACTTGTGTTCCATGGTGAAATAATTAAATACTTTACTTTTATTAACTTAATATTGAACCATATTGCCTACTGCCGGATATAATCTGGGTTCTGTTCTAGAGCCTCTGAGGCAGACAAATTGAGGCGCACAGTTATGTAGCCAAGGTAAAAAATACTGCTCAGCTGGAGCCGTTACGGTTCTGCGGCTACCTGGCGACCGGGCTTTATCCGGCCCTGTACATTTGTGCACCGGCTGGCTACGGCAACCTGTAACAGGAGCCCCGAGTATGGGCTTGCTGCCTTTTTAAATCTAAATAAGCAGCTGAAATCTGTCCTCCCAGGATTCCGCTGAGACTCACACGTGTGATTAGTATCCGCCAGCCTGGGCCGCTCCTGCTTGCAAATCTGAAGGTGTCCGGGCTTCAAGTAGTGTAATTGCACCGTAAATAAATGAACACCAGCCGAGTTTATATTTTCCTCCATAAAAATGTAACATGAATATATTTGACATCCACCTTAGCAAACAAATTAATGCTAATTAAAGATTAATGCGATATAATTAGCATTAAAATGCAATTACATTATGGGTAAGTGGACCAGGAATAGAAACCTGGAAAATACCTCCCTGCGTGTTTTTAATGCTTCGCCTTTTTGTTGTTGCAGCAAACAGAGGAAGCGTGCCGACGGGAAGCTCGCAGACTGGGGACGCGCTGGGGAAGGCCCTAGCATCAGTAAGTACATTCTCATGTACTCTGACATTTCCGTATCATAAGACCCTGTCTGGTGGGGTCCCTATCAGGCAGAGCTATTCGTGCCCCAGCAATGGAAGCTCAGGTCTACATCACATGTGACGTCTCATGTTTCAGCACCGCGCACAGCAAAGCCTGGACATACTGTAGGCAACTGTCTCAGGCTGCTCGGAGAAGACATGGCGGAATCAATGCAATTAAAATGTCGATTTACTTGATGTAAAATTCTAAATTAGTAGGGTTTACCCTGTTGGCAGATGTGATAATGGTTAACAATTAGAAAAGAGACAACATTGTCTTCATTTAGATAGATAATAGTTTTATTTCTTTCTGCATATATGTGTCCTGTCCACTTCCCTAGTGAATCAATAGAAGTCTATGGTGACGATCTTTTCAAGACATTAGGGTTAAAAATAGTTACTGTATAATATATATATATCAAATTAAATACATACAGAATAAAACGATATACGCATAAGGTACAGATTTTTCACTTGAGAATGAATACAGAATATAACGGGGTGTGATACAAAAGTCGACATGACAAAAATTAGACAGTACAGAAGGTTGACTGGTACAAAAGTCGACATGGAAATAGTCGACACATATATGACACATTTTTTTTTTTTTCTAACCCTGATCTTCACCCTAATCCTCCCGTTGGTGCCTAACCGTAACAGTCCTTCCTAGTGCCTAACCGTAACAGTCCTTCCTAGTGCCTAAACGTAACCATCCTTCCTAGTGCCTAACCGTCCTTCCTAGTGCCTAACCGTAACCGTCCTTCCTAGTGCCTAACCGTAACCGTCCTTCCTAGTGCCTAACCGTCCTTCCTAGTGCCTAACCGTAACCGTCCTTCCTAGTGCCTAACCCTAACCGTCCTTCCTAGTGCCTAACCCTAACCGTCCTTCCTAGTGCCTAACCCTAACCGTCCTTCCTAGTGCCTAACCGTCCTTCCTAGTGCCTAACCGTCCTTCCTAGTGCCTAACCGTCCTTCCTAGTGCCTAACCGTCCTTCCTAGTGCCTAACCGTCCTTCCTAGTGCCTAACCGTCCTTCCTAGTGCCTAACCCTAACCGTCCTTCCTAGTGCCTAACCCTAACCGTCCTTCCTAGTGCCTAACCCTAACCGTCCTTCCTAGTGCCTAACCCTAACCGTCCTTCCTAGTGCCTAACCCTAACCGTCCTTCCTAGTGCCTAACCCTAACCGTCCTTCCTAGTGCCTAACCCTAACCGTCCTTCCTAGTGCCTAACCCTAACCGTCCTTCCTAGTGCCTAACCCTAACCGTCCTTCCTAGTGCCTAACCCTAACCGTCCTTCCTAGTGCCTAACCCTAACCGTCCTTCCTAGTGCCTAACCCTAACCGTCCTTCCTAGTGCCTAACCCTAACCGTCCTTCCTAGTGCCTAACGATAACCGTCCTTCCTAGTGCCTAACCCTAACCGTCCTTCCTAGTGCCTAACCCTAACCGTCCTTCCTAGTGCCTAACCGTCCTTCCTAGTGCCTAACCCTAACCCTCCTTCCTAGTGCCTAACCCTAACCCTCCTTCCTAGTGCCTAACCCTAACCCTCCTTCCTAGTGCCTAACCCTAACCCTCCTTCCTAGTGCCTAACCCTAACTGTCAGGGTAGTGCATAACCCCAACAATATATAAAAAAAAAAGTGTCTACCTTTCGTACCTGTTGACCTTCTGGTGTTGACTTTTGCATGGAACCCAATATAATGTACCCCACCTTAAATATAGTTAAATATATTTTCTTATTGTCACTTTATGACAATGCAAATCTGATCAAATTTCCTTTTATCTCCTTTAAGATCTACTCTCCCGATCACACCAACAACAGTTATTCTTCAAATCCTTCAACTCCAGTCGGGTCTCCTCCCTCTCTCTCAGGTATGGTAATATACGGTTCAGGATACATTACGTTGTAGAAGTGTTGCACGCAGAATGTGGGGCCGTGGTTCTCTGCACAGCGGAGACAACCAATCCGCTAACAGGAAGGGTCTCGCCCTCACTGATTCCATTGGTTCCTACTGAACTGATTGACAGGATGCTACTGCACCTCCAGCGCAAGCAAGGGATGGGTACGAATTCAGTGTGTGAGGAATACGCTTTAAACATTAGTTCATTACTAAATAAATGGATTGAATTAAAGGCGAATCAAAGCTTATTCGATTTATCTTGCAGCGAGTGAACTGTACTGCTGTACTTTTCCTGGAATGTTACTACAGCTCGGTTCACTCAGAAAATCCGTAGCTGATGTTACATTTTGCAATGAGATCACGGAACACGGGGGCCTCAATGTCTCAGATCCAGTCACTGGGGTGCTGGCCCACAGCCTTCCAATCGCAGTGCATGGTATCTGCTAAGGGTTTGGGTTTTTGGAGGACACATGACTAGATTAATATGGCGGCAAACTCTGTAACCACTTCCGGGTCAGCTGATGACCTCATTCCCACCAAAACCAGCTCATTCTGCTGTCTTGCCACATCAAATGCCAGCCAATCCAGCATAGCACATACTCCTAGTCACCGACTCACAGCAGTATAAGATCAGTATAGATGTATAACAAAATTCCAACTTTTATTTATTTATTAATCCAAAGAAAATTCTAATAGTATTTTAGACTGATTTGGAACAAATCTAATATTGTAAAAAGAAGTCGTTCTGCGTTATTAGTACAGTACATTAAAACGTATAAATAATACCTCCCAAGTGTCCCGATGAGGGCTCTGTCATCATCGGCTCTGCATTGTCCCGGTCTATCTTGGATATGGGAGGTATGATCCATTCACACTGCTCAACATAGCAGAGCATCAGAAGATGTGTTCTGCGCGCACCTACTAACACTTGTGTTCAGCATTGAAAGGGTGGGTAGGAGGGGCCACTAGAGAAAGATGAGAGCTAGAAGCAACTCTTCTGTGACAGACACACCCCTAGGCGTTGTAGACACGCCCATGATCCCGATGTTAGGAGATTTGCATAAATTGACATAACTTATCTGGAGCTATCATATAATTGTTTTATTTTCTGGACGGGTGTGGGGTTATAGTTGTATTTTGCTCATCTGTATTTGCACACTTGGCTTTGTATATGCATAAAATCTGAAAATCAATCTCGTGTGTCATTTTGCATTCAGGTGGTCTGTTATTTGTTGCGATGAATGCTTATTATCAAGCTATAATTTTTTTTTTTTCTTAAGCGATTTCATTCCTGCTGGTGGACATGTAGCTATGACATTACTACAGACAGTAACAGCCTCATTTAGAATTGACTGCAGATCCAACTAGATGTTTGTCCCATGTTGCAATGCAGTCGGTGCAAATGCAGTTTAGTGTTCTTCTATATTTGCACACAGACAGTATTTTAGTGTTGAGTGTCTCCCTCTCCCCCAACACGCTCTGAATCTCTTCGCACCTCTTTAATATAGTTTTGCCGAGGTGCAAACTTGCACTCTCTGACGGGGCATCCTTCTAAGTCCCTAGACCATGAACGTGTGACCAGGGCCGTAGCTAGGGTAGTGCGGCCGGTGCCATCGCACAGGACACCACAGGTCAGAGGGTGCTGTTTTGGGCCTGTCAAATTTCTGTTTATTATCATTCTTGCTTGTAGCTTCCTCTTATTTCATCCCCAGCATCTCCTGGTCTCTCCTATGTCTTCACTAGCCCTTCCCCATGAAGCCATGGCCCTTTTTTGGGTGCAATATGTCCCTTTGAAAACTTAAGGGGGCACCAATGCTCTTTCTGGAACAGGGCACCAAAAAGTCTAGTTACGGCTCTGCGTGTGACTGAGATTCCACTTATGGGGTCGGACATCTTTCCTGGCACATATGTTGCGCTGAGGATTCTGCACAGGCAGGAATCTTCAACATATGTATTATGGAAACACTTCCAGTAGGTGTTATGTCTGCGTGTACTATTGTTACACTGCTGGAGCAGGCTTTAGTGTGATTGGCACAGATGGCAGATTTGGTTCCCATAACCTATGGCTTCCATCAGTAGTATATGAATAAGAGAGATGTCGCACCCAAGACAGCCACCCTAATTATAATCTCTTGGCTGTCTCTAATTACCATCCCTTTCTGTCCATCTCAGCACTGATTGCTGGTTTCCTGAAAGGGAGAATTGCGATAAGATGTTGACACAGTTTAACATCTCACACAGTTTTTAGGGAATTTCAAAAAGCTCAATTTCAACTAATGAATACAGCAAAATATAGTAAATTCAGTTTTAATGGGGAGAGGTCTCAAACCTTTGAAAGAGGACTGGTGGAGAAATGACCATAACAACCAATCAGCTTGTGGCTATCATTTTGTAGAATGTTCTTCTTAAACGATAGCTAGAAACTGGTTGCTATGGGCATGTTCTCCACTTGTCCTCTTCAGGAGGTTCGATGCATCTACCCACCTTAGCCACAAAGGGAGGGATGCATGACACATCCCATTCGCATCGCGCCACTCTTCGCATGCATGCCGGCGTTAATTACGTCAGTATGTATGGCGGAAAACGCAAAGGACAGCGCTCTCTGTAAGAAATGAGGGACATCCTGATCTATGACCCAGGGGTCCCTCTAGTGTCCTTCTGCGCATGCAGGGTGCTGGTAGGGATCCGATTGGTTCCCTGCCAGGGGGCATCTCGAAAAGAAGCCCATATACTTCTATTGGGCAACACCGTCTGAAGATGGCGTTGCCTTCAGAATATATTGCATTCTGGAGCTTGATGCATAAGAGAAATGCTGTAAGCTGGAGCGTATTTATAATGGGTGCAGGGTGTGCGGGGCACACGGGCCCTTAGGTCCAGTGGGGCCCACACCACACACACTGCACCCATATTTTTAATACTTACCTCTCCAGTGTCCCATGTCTGCGCTATCAGCGCTGTAAAAATCACCTGTAAAATGGCTGCCACTGGCGGCTTGCGCATGTGCAATAGGGAAATCGCTGGGAAAATGGCTGCCGTGCCAATTTCCCGGTTACCTGCGCTTGCGCTGTAGACTCTGGGCACAGACTAATGCCCAGAGTATACTGATGCGGCGCTGCACTCAATGCGCTGCCGGCCGCCAGAGAAAGAGGAGGGGACCCCGGGCGGAGAATGCACATGGGCCCCATCCTGTCTTAATACGCCCCTGACGGTAAGACCCCCATAAAGGGCATTTTCTGGGGATTTGACCGCATTTCTGAGGTTAGTCACCCATTATAATTATTTGTAAGCCCCTATTTGTACAGAGGTTGTACCCCGTGGGCTTGACGGCCGAGAAAGCACGGGGTTGGGGCTGGGGGTGACACCTATTCATTATAGTGCAGTCTATGGGGAAGATGGGTTCAAGTTTCTTCACGCACATTGGGCCTGATTCAGATTGGGGAATAGAGTAGGATAGAGCAAATAACTCTGCCCCTGGGTGAACCATGTTGCAAGCAAGGGGTGCAATTACATAAATTATTTTTGCATGCAGGGTAAATGCTGGCTGCTTTTGCATGTAACCCACAAATGCTGGACAGCTTTATTTTTACACTGCAACTTAGATTTCAGTTTAGACACGCCCCTCCCAGATAAAATCTCTCTGCACTTTTTAAATCTATACCCCCTACCCCCCCCCCCCCCTGCAGTGCAGCATGGTTTTACCAAGATGCACAGTTACTTGCTCTTTCTTACTCTATTCCCAAATCTCAATCAGGCCTAAGGATGGGCATCGGACGCCTGGCATCGAATGGTTGTCTGGCTTCCAGCAGCAAATCCTGCAGCAAATCCAGCGATGCGGTGGCAACCAAACCAGCGCACCGCAGCCATTACATTAGATACTTTCGGCCGAAAATGGGGCAAAACCTATGTGAAAAGGGGCGGAGCCTCTCTACACCCCCGTCCACGTCACTGTGGTGGTGTGCCCAGCACTCTCTGAGATGCTGGGCTGCCCCCAGGCTCCCCCTACATGAAGAATAGTTGCCATGCGCACGGCATCTATTCCCCTATGTGCTATCCTCCCCCCCTCCCACCCCACACACACAGAGCCAGCCATAGGAAAGCTGTATCCGATGGCTGGCAACCATCGTATTCCTGGTATTCGATGGAAAAATTATTTCCATCGAATCGGAAACATCGATGGTTGCTAACCATCAGCTTACGATGTCCATCCTTAATCAGGCCTAGAAGGAGATTTATTCAGCTCTGGAAAGTGATACATTGGAGAGTGATAAACTGCCAGCCAATCCGCTCCTAACTGCCATTTTTCAAACGCAGCCTATAACATGACAGTTAGGAGCTGAGTGGCTGGTGATTTATCACTCTCCATTTTATCACTTTTCAGAGCTTGGTACATCTCCCCCCTATTGTGTTAACAAGATTAATGTTAATGAAGAGAACAGAGTTTACAATGAAGTTTGGATAAATTCTGTGCTTCACAATCAGACTCTATCCAAACTGCTTTGTAAACTCTGTACTTTTAGTCATCCCCCCCCAAACCCAATCTTATATATATCAGTTTAAACTCCCCATTTGCCCCAGCCCTGCAGAAAGCCCTACCCTTAAACACTAGCCACGGTCTCTCTACTGCGACGACACAATTTCCACATTTACATGTATAATGCATTAAACTCGGTGTAGCTATTTTAAGCCGTATCAGAAGACCACAGAAATGTGTCTGCCCATGAGAAAAGCCAGTCCCTTTGAAAGGCTATGAGACCTTTTTGGATTACTGGAAATAATTACGTTGCATGACTATAAAGGCTAAAATACCCGTATAAAGGGGATTGGAAGAAGACCGACACTTTGAAGTTCTCGGCATGCAACAGAGAGTGGCACTGGTGTGTTACATGGGCCATCCGCCGGCTCGGTAATGATGTAGTGCAGTCAGCCTGATAAATACATCTTTTTCCCTGGAACGGCAGGACAGAATATATAAACTCTGAAACGGAAACTTGGAAAGCTGAAATCCCTTGTCACCGGCGCTTTTTTTGGATACCGAGTTGTTTTCTTGCTTTGGATCCTCTCTTAGGTATTACCTGCCGAGTCAATGAAATCCTTTGATAGAAAGCAGCCTGGAGGAACATTGCGGACTGCCTCTCTGTTTTGCTATAAAATACTGTTTTTTTTTTTTTTCCCCCCTTAAGTATGTTTTTGGAAAGTCTCCATATGTCTGGTCTGCTTAAAAAAATTTGCATATATACTAAACAACTGGAAAAGTTTTAACTAAGCGGATGCTTATGCAACTGTGTAGATAATTAACTTTTTTTTTTTTCCCTTTTAATTAGCAGGCACAGCTGTTTGGTCAAGAAATGGAGGACAGGCTTCCTCGCCACCTAATTATGAAGGCCCTCTACACTCTCTAGTAGGTGTCCTCCCTCTTAATTTGATGGGAATAAAAATCATATATCACAAACTCTGTCTTCATAAGCTTTATTGTGATTTTTGTTTGGTGAAGGACAGTTTTAGGACTAAAGGGCATTTATTTATTTATTTATTACCAGTTATTTATATAGCGCACACATATTCCGCAGCGCTTTACAGAGAATATTTTACCATTCGCGTCATTCCCTGCCCCAATGGAGCTTACATTCTATATTCCCTATCACATGCGCGCACACATACACACTAGGGTTAATTTGTGTTGGGAGCCAATTAACCTACCAGTATATTTTTGGAGTGTGGGAGGAAACCGGAGTACCTGGAGGAAACCAACACAAGCACAGGGAGAATATACAAACTCCACACAGGTAGGGCCGTGGTGGGAATCGAACCCATGACCTCAGTGCTGTCCACAGCTTCACTGTGTCCCACTGGATCAGGATTATTGATCCCTATAAATATATATAGATTTAATACACAAATGACATCATTTTATGTAAGATATATCTTTATAGTTAGTGGATGGTTATATTATCACTTCGCAGTTCATATGCAGGAGCCTCCCGGTAGAGTAGACCACCGCCCTCCCGTATCCTGTTTGGAGGCTTGATGACACTGTTCATGAAGAATCGCGTCATCATGCCTCCGCCCCCACTGCACAGTGCACAAATGGTGGCAGCAGGGGGCGCCTGCTGCAGTAACAGGATTCACCCCACCACCCGAACCCCCCCAATCTCTTCCTGGAATTACCCGGAGAGCACCAACAAAGGGTCTGCAAGTATGCATCACTTATATTTGGAGAGAAGTGATGTCACTGCTTTAAAAATTTTGAGAGCAAAGATGACACTTTTGTCGTATGACTCGCTGAAAAAAGTGATGGTATATATAACTATGGGACATAAAACACTTTTGGGTCTTGTTGGATGGAAACTGTAGGGTGCAGTGTCATTTGCTTGTTACTGGACTTCCCATTCATCTTTTTGCACTTACTTTTGAATCAAATTTTATATAAAGTGTAGCTGACATGCAGCCTTATTGCAATGTACACTTCTTTACACACACGCCATTCTTCATAATAATAATCGGCAGCCCTCCCCCGTCATTATACCGATCTACGGTTCCATCCGGGAGATGCCGGAGGGGTGGTTCATGGCGACAAGTGTCGCCTCGCAGCTGGGAGGTGTTGGGCAGTGTCACAATTTACTACTTATTACATCAAGTCCCAGCCACTTCTCTATGGAGGAGGGAAGAATGCAGGAGAGTGAGCTGCTCATCCAGGGGAATATATATGAACAGACACCTTATAAACATATGTTATACTTACTGTGTGTTGCACGTATACTGCTCTGTTCCGTTTCCACCTGTGTCAAATAACGGCAGAAAATGCGCTAGAATGACGCGTCTTGCCTTTTTTTTTGTGTGTATGTACATTATTAGCTTTTCCTGCACAGTGATGTTTTTCTTCTACCGCTGCAGCAAAGCCGAATCGAGGACAGATTGGAAAGATTAGATGATGCTATTCATGTATTAAGGAACCATGCAGTGGGGCCTTCTACGACGATGCCAGGAAGCCACAGCGACCTGCACGGATTAATTGGGCCATCTCACAACGGCGCTATGAGCAGTCTGGGGTCGGGATATGGAACTGGCCTTTTGTCAGCAAACAGACATTCCCTAATGGTAAGAACGTAGAGCGATTTCAGATATAAAACCCTTTATTTCACTTCACACAGATGAGTTTTTTTTATTTTATTTTTTTAAGATCATCTCAGAAATCCTATCTGCCGATGCAGCATGACATTCCTTAATATTGGCGTAACAGGCAGGCCAAATTCTCTCCCTTATTTGTAGCATTCAGATGGTATAGGTCTTATTTCAGCAGTACAAGTGGTGTACGTGTATCACAGCGGTGCCTTCGGAGCGGCTTCCTGCTCGATGAGGCCTACTAATTCCTATACACTGTATTGTTGGCATTTTGGCCATAAAATTCCAGGTTCTTTGATTTCTTTTCTGATATTTACAGAGAATTTGCTTCAACCGTTTAAACGGCATCCTGTTAACATAGGCATTACCTTGTTCCAAGTGGGCAGATTTATGGTTTGTTTATGAGCTGTGCTGGGAGATTTACTTAATATGACAAATAGGGCACATTTATAAGCTTATCATATATTGTTCCCTAAAGTGCATCGGTAATCTGCTACTTCTGCCTGCCCATAGCTGGCAGTGTCTCCGTTTACAATACCGTGCAAGCAACTTTGTTTTATGGTGTACGCTTTGTAGTGTGTATACATGCCCTACTCCCCAACTGTCCTGATTTAGGCAGGACAGTCATAATTTGAGAGCTCTGTCCCACCAATCAGGACTGATTGGGGAGTTAAGTGATATTCACTTGTGATGCCTGGCCACGCCCCTTGTGCATGACCACATACCCTATTACATGCAGACTTTTCCCGATTCACAGTGACAAAATGCTGGGAGCTATGTATGCATGCTGGACATATTAAGTATGGGTCATAGACTAAATTCCAATGAGAAGTGTTACAAAATTGACTGTGTTGTCGGGAAGGCTCATGGTGTCCAATGAGATGATTAAGTTTTTCTACTAGAATTCAAAAAATAAAAAGCAAATAAGTGGTGCAGGCAACAAAACTTGTGGAACAGTTTTCCTACATGTTGCCCACTGTCTGTGCTTTGTTTAAGAGATACCCTCGCCTGCACACATTGGCGAAGGTCATTTTTTTGTGGACTAGATCAATATTCAGCCTGTTCATTCATTAGCAACGGTTGTACCTCAATGCCTCTATTGTGACACTAGTTCCGAGTGAATTAACGGGGTGCATGACCAAACACAGTATGAAATTCTATTTAGTGCAGTTATATTGGTGTTTGATATATATTTACGCTGTTGCTGTACCTGTCTTCTACACACAGAGTAGGCAGCCACTTCCTAGTTGAAGATGAGGCACAAGTCCCTAGTGCCAAGGGCTGCTAACACGGCTACAGTGGATGCATGGGATGTGTCCATCACTGGATCCGGAGGTGTGGAGGGCCCGGTCGCCCCTTCTCTGAGACACCATAGCCTCCCCTAAGCCCATGTTCTATTCTGAACAGAGCAGAGGCCTCCTTGTGCACCAGCCGAGCATTCTCATGAGTAGAAGGGTGGACCGCTGGCTAGACCACCGTTGCCTTTCACCTACCCACATTTTCTTTTATGGTCTGGTGTTGCACTGTTCCACCCCTGCATCTAAGCTGGGTCCCCGGGAGTTCTGATCCAGTCTCTCTTGTTTCTTTCTTTCTTTCTCTTTCTTTCTTTCTCTTTCTTTCTTTCTCTTTCTTTCTTTCTCTTTCTTTCTTTTTCTTTCTTTTTCTTTCTTTCTCTTTCTTTCTTTCTCTTTCTTTCTTTCTCTTTCTTTCTTTCTTTCTCTTTCCTTCTCTTTCCTTCTCTTTCTTTCTTTCTCTTTCTTTCTCTTTCTCTTTCTTTCTCTTTCTTTCTTTTTCTCTCTTTCTTTCTCTTTCTTTCTCTTTCTTTCTTTCTCTTTCTTTCTCTTTCTTTCTCTTTCTTTCTCTTTCTTTTTCTTTCTCTTTCTTTCTTTCTCTTTCTTTCTTTCTCTTTCTCTTTCTTTCTCTCTCTTTCTTTCTCTTTCTTTCTCTTTCTTTTTCTTTCTCTTTCTTTCTTTCTCTTTCTTTCTTTCTCTTTCTTTCTTTCTTTTTCTTTCTCTTTCTTTCTTTCTTTTTCTTTCTTTCTTTCTTTCTTCTTTCTTTTTCTTTCTTTCTTTCTTTTTCTTTCTTTCTTTCTTTCTTTCTCTTTCTTTCTTTTTCTTTCTTTTTCTCTCTTTCTTTCTTTCTCTTTCTTTCTTTCTCTTTCTTTCTTTCTTTCTTTCTTTCTCTTTTTCTTTCTTTCTTTCTTTTTCTTTCTCTTTCTTTCTCTTTCTTTCTTTT